>CAJUWN010000538.1:107940-187580 GCA_910589765.1 Avena atlantica | reverse complement strand
AAAACACAAAAACAACGAGTTTTTGTTCATAACTCTCAACCATGTATCGAGTCTTACGAGCCATACAAATCGCCATGAAACCCCAAAAATGTGGGCAACAGCTCATGAAAATGGCGATAAACGCGAAACCTACGGGTTCTTTGTCCTCGCTCTCAAACATGTATCGGGTCTTATGGGCCATGCAAATTGCCCTAGAAAACCCAAAAAACTAGGCACTAGCTCATGAAAACGGCCATCAAAACAGAAAACTACGAGTTTCTGGTCCTAACTCTGAAACATACATCGGGTCTTATGGCCGTTGCAAATAGGCCCTAACACCCAAAACAGTGGGCAATACTCATGAAAACGGTCGTAAAACGTGATAACCGTGAGTTTTTTGGTCGTAACTCTCAAACATGTATCGGGACAAACGATCGTTGTAAATTGCCCTAAATCTCAAAACTGTGTGCAATAGCTCATGAAAATAGCCATAAAACGCGAAAACGATGAGTTTTTGGTCATAACTCTCAAACAGTATAGGGTCTTACTGTCGTTATAAATCTCCCGGAACCCAAAAATTGGGGCAATATCTCATGAAAACGGCCATAAAATGCGAAACTTCAAGTTTTTGGTCCTAACTCTCAAACATGTATTGGGTTTTACGGGCCATGCAAATCGCCCTAGAAACCCAAAACAATAGGCAATAGGTCATGAAAACGGCCGTAAAACGCGAAAACTGCGAGTTTTTTGGTCCTAACTCTCAAACATGTATTGGGTCTTACGGACGTTGTAAATCTCCCCTGTACCCCAAAACTGTGGGCACTAGCTCATGAAAACGGTCGTAAAACGCGATAACCGTGAGTTTTTGGTCGTCACTCTCAAACATGTATCGGGTCTTACTGTCATGATAAATCTCCCTAGAACCCAAAATTGTGGCAATAGCTCACGAAAATGGCCATAAAACGCGAGAACGATGAGTTTTTTGTCACAACACTCTCAAACACGTATCAAGTCTTATGTTCGTTGTAAATATCCCTGGAATGCGAAAACTATGGGCAATTGTTCACGAAAACGGCCATAAACGAGTGAACTGCGAGTTTTTTGGTCCTAACTCTCAAACATGTATCGATTCGTTAGGTCGTTGTAAATCGTAGTGAACCCCAAAACTGTGGGTAATAGCCCATGAAAATGCCCATAAAAACGAAAACGATGATTTTTCGCTCATAACTCTCAAACATGTATCGGGTCTTACAATCATTCTAAATCTCCCTAGAACACCAAAACTGTGGGCAATAGCACAAAAACGTTCGTAAAACACAAAAACAACGAGTTTTTGTTCATAACTCTCAACCATGTATCGAGTCTTACGAGCCATACAAATCGCCATGAAACCCCAAAAATGTGGCAACAGCTCATGAAAATGGCGATAAAACGCGAAACCTACGGGTTCTTGGTCCTCGCTCTCAAACATGTATCGGTCTTATGGGCCATGCAAATTGCCCTAGAAACCCAAAAACTAGGCACTAGCTCATGAAAACGGCCATCAAAACGAGAAAACTACGAGTTTCTGGTCCTAACTCTGAAACATACATCGGGTCTTATGGCCGTTGCAAATAGGCCCCTACACCCCAAAACAGTGGGCAATAACTCATGAAAACGGTCGTAAAACGTGATAACCGTGAGTTTTTTGGTCGTAACTCTCAAACATGTATCGGGACATAACAACGATCGTTGTAAATTGCCCTGAAATCTCAAAACTGTGTGCAATAGCTCATGAAAATAGCCATAAAACGCGAAAACGATGAGTTTTTGGTCATAACTCTCAAACATGTATCAGGTCTTACTGTCGTTATAAATCTCCCCCGGAACCCCAAAATTGTGGGCAATATCTCATGAAAACGGCCATAAAATGCGAAACTTCGAGTTTTTGGTCCTAACTCTCAAACATGTATTGGGTTTTACGGGCCATGCAAATCGCCCTAGAAACCCAAAACAATAGGCAATAGGTCATGAAACGGCCGTAAAACGCGAAAACTGCGAGTTTTTGGTCCTAACTCTCAAACATGTATTGGGTCTTACGGTCGTTGTAAATCTCCCTGTACCCCAAAACTGTGGGCACTAGCTCATGAAAACGGTCGTAAAACGCGATAACCGTGAGTTTTTGGTCGTCACTCTCAAACATGTATCGGGTCTTACTGTCATGATAAATCTCCCTAGAACCCAAAATTGTGGGCAATAGCTCACGAAAATGGCCATAAAACGCGAGAACGATGAGTTTTTTTTCACAACTCTCAAACACGTATCAAGTCATATGTTCGTTGTAAATCCCTGGAATGCGAAAACTATGGGCAATTGTTCACGAAAACGGCCATAAAACGAGTGAACTGCGAGTTTTTGGTCCTAACTCTCAAACATGTATCGATTCGTTAGGTCGTTGTAAATCGTAGTGAAACCCAAAACTGTGGGTAATAGCCCATGAAAATGCCCATAAAACACGAAAACGATGATTTTTTCGCTCATAACTCTCAAACATGTATCGGGTCTTACAATCATTCTAAATCTCCCTAGAACACCAAAACTGTGGGCAATAGCTCACAAAAACGTTCGTAAAACACAAAAACAATGAGTTTTTGTGTTCATAACTCTCAACCATGTATCGAGTCTTACGAGCCATACAAATCGCCATGAAACCCCAAAAATGTGGCAACAGCTCATGAAAATGGCCATAAAACGCGAAACCTACGGGTTCTTGGTCCTCGCTCTCAAACATGTATCGGTCTTATGGGCCATGCAAATTGCCCTAGAAACCCAAAAACTAGGCACTAGCTCATGAAAACGGCCATCAAAACGAGAAAACTACGAGTTTCTGGTCCTAACTCTGAAACATACATCGGGTCTTATGGCCGTTGCAAATAGGCCCTAACCCCAAAACTGTGGGCAATAACTCATGAAAACGGTCGTAAAACGTGATAACCGTGAGTTTTTGGTCGTAACTCTCAAACATGTATCGGGACTTAACGATCGTTGTAAATTGCCCTGAAATCTCAAAACTGTGTGCAATAGCTCATGAAAATAGCCATAAAACGCGAAAACGATGAGTTTTTGGTCATAACTCTCAAACATGTATCAGGTCTTACTGTCGTTATAAATCTCCCTGGAACCCAAAAATGTGGGCAATATCTCATGAAAACGGCCATAAAATGCAGAACTTCGAGTTTTTGGTCCTAACTCTCAAACATGTATTGGGTTTTACGGGCCATGCAAATCGCCCTAGAAACCCAAAACAATGGGAAACAGCTCATGAAAACGGCCCGTAAAACGCGAAAACTGCGAGGTTTTGGTCCTAACTCTCAACATGTATTGGGTCTTACGGACGTTGTAAATCTCCCCTGTACCCCAAAACTGTGGGCACTAGCTCATGAAAACGGTCGTAAAACGCGATAACCGTGAGTTTTTGGTCGTCACTCTCAAACATGTATCGGGTCTTACTGTCATGATAAATCTCCCTAGAACCCAAAATTGTGGGCAATAGCTCACGAAAATGGCCATAAAACGCGAGAACGATGAGTTTTTTGTCACAACTCTCAAACACGTATCAAGTCTTATGTTCGTTGTAAATATCCCTGGAATGCGAAAACTATGGGCAATTGTTCACGAAAACGGCCATAAAACGAGTGAACTGCGAGTTTTTGGTCCTAACTCTCAAACATGTATCGATTTGTTAGGTCGTTGTAAATCGTAGAAAACCCCAAAACTGTGGGTAATAGCCCATGAAAATGCCCATAAAACACGAAAACGATGATTTTTCGCTCATAACTCTCAAACATGTATCGGGTCTTACAATCATTCTAAATCTCCCTAGAACACCAAAACTGTGGGCAATAGCTCACAAAATGTTCGTAAAACACAAAAACAACGAGTTTTTGTTCATAACTCTCAACCATGTATCGAGTCTTACGAGCCATACAAATCGCCATGAAACCCCAAAAATGTGGGCAACAGCTCATGAAAATGGCGATAAAACGCGAAACCTACGGGTTCTTGGTCCTCGCTCTCAAACATGTATCGGGTCTTATGGGCCATGCAAATTGCCCTAGAAACCCAAAAAACTAGGCACTAGCTCATGAAAACGGCCATCAAACGAGAAAACTACGAGTTTCTGGTCCTAACTCTGAAACATACATCGGTCTTATGGCCGTTGCAATAGGCCCTACACCCCAAAACAGTGGGCAATAACTCATGAAAACGGTCGTAAAACGTGATAACCGTGAGTTTTTTGGTCGTAACTCTCAAACATGTATCGGGACAAACGATCGTTGTAAATTGCCCTAAAATCTCAAAACTGTGTGCAATAGCTCATGAAAATAGCCATAAAACGCGAAAACGATGAGTTTTTGGTCATAACTCTCAAACATGTATCAGGTCTTACTGGCGTTATAAATCTCCCCGGAACCCCAAAATTGTGGGCAATATCTCATGAAAACGGCCATAAAATGCGAAACTTCGAGTTTTTGGTCCTAACTCTCAAACATGTATTGGGTTTTACGGGCCATGCAAATCGCCCTAGAAACCCAAAACAATAGGCAATAGGTCATGAAAACGGCCGTAAAACGCGAAAACTGCGAGTTTTTGGTCCTAACTCTCAAACATGTATTGGGTCTTACGGGCGTTGTAAATCTCCCCTGTACCCCAAAACTGTGGGCACTAGCTCATGAAAACGGTCGTAAAACGCGATAACCGTGAGTTTTTGGTCGTCACTCTCAAACATGTATCGGGTCTTACTGTCATGATAAATCTCCCTAGAACCCAAAATTGTGGGCAATAGCTCACGAAAATGGCCATAAAACGCGAGAACGATGAGTTTTTTGTCACAACTCTCAAACACGTATCAAGTCATATGTTCGTTGTAAATATCCCTGGAATGCGAAAACTATGGGCAATTGTTCACGAAAACGGCCATAAAACGAGTGAACTGCGAGTTTTTGGTCCTAACTCTCAAACATGTATCGATTCGTAGTCGTTGTAAATCGTAGTGAAACCCCAAAACTGTGGGTAATAGCCCATGAAAATGCCCCATAAAACACAAAACGATGATTTTTCGCTCATAACTCTCAACATGTATCGGGTCTTACAATCATTCTAAATCTCCCTAGAACACCAAAACTGTGGGCAATAGCTCACAAAAACGTTCGTAAAACACAAAAACAATGAGTTTTTGTTCATAACTCTCAACCATGTATCGAGTCTTACGAGCCATACAATCGCCATGGAACCCCAAAAATGTGGGCAACAGCTCATGAAAATGGCCATAAAACGCGAAACCTACGGGTTTTTGGTCCTCGCTCTCAAACATGTATCGGGTCTTATGGGCCATGCAAATTGCCCTAGAAACCCAAAAACTAGGCACTAGCTCATGAAAACGGCCATAAAACGAAAAAATACGAGTTTCTGGTCCTAACTCTGAAACATACATTGGGTCTTATGGCCGTTGCAAATAGCCCCCTGAACCCCAAAACTGTGGGCAATAACCATGAAAACGGTCGTAAAACGTGATAACCGTGAGTTTTTGGTCGTAACTCTCAAACATGTATCGGGACTTACGATCGTTGTAAATTGCCCTGAAATCTCAAAACTGTGTGCAATAGCTCATGAAAATAGCCATAAAACGCGAAAACGATGAGTTTTTGATCATAACTCTCAAACATGTATCGGGTCTTACTGTCGTTATAAATCTCCCTGGAACCCAAAAATTGTGGGCAATATCTCATGAAAACGGCCATAAAATGCAAAACTTCGAGTTTTTGGTCCTAACTCTGAAACATGTAAGGGTTTTACGGGCCAGCAAATCGCCCTAGAAACCCAAAAAATGGGCAATAGGTCATGAAAACGACATAAAACGCGAAAACGATAAGTTTTTGGTCCTAACTCTTAAACTTGTATCGGGTCTTGTGAACCATGAAATTGCCCTGGAACTCAAAACAATGGGCAATAGCTCATGAAAACGGCCATAAAACGCGAAAACTGAGTTTTTGTCCTAACTCTCAAACATGTATTGGGTCTTACGGCCGTTGTAAATCTCCCATGTACCCCAAAACTGTGGGCACTAGCTCATGAAAACGGTCGTAAAACACGATAACCGTGAGTTTTTGGTCGTCACTCTCAAACATGTATCGGGTCTTACTGTCATGATAAATCTCCCTAGAACCCAAAATTGTGGGCAATAGCTCACGAAAATGGCCATAAAACGCGAGAACGATGAGTTTTTTTGTCACAACTCTCAAACACGTATCAAGTCTTATGTTCGTTGTAAATATCCCTGGAATGCGAAAACTATGGGCAATTGTTCACGAAAACGGCCATAAAACGAGTGAATTGCGAGTTTTTGGTCCTAACTCTCAAACATGTATAGATTTGTTAGGTCGTTGTAAATCGTAGTGAAACCCCAAAACTGTGGGTAATAGCCCATGAAAATGCCAATAAAACACGAAAACGATGATTTTTCGCTCATAACTCTCAAACATGTATCGGTCTTACAATCACTCTAAATCTCCCTAGAACACCAAAACTGTGGGCAATAGCTCACAAAAATGTTCGTAAAACACAAAAAACAACGATTTTTTGTTCATAACTCTCAACCATGTATCGAGTCTTACGAGCCATACAAATCGCCATGAAACCCCAAAAATGTGGGCAACAGCTCATGAAAATGGCGATAAAACGCGAAACCTACGGGTTCTTTGTCCTCGCTCTCAAACATGTATCGGGTCTTATGGGCCACGCAAATTGCCCTAGAAACCCAAAAAACTAGGCACTAGCTCATGAAAACGGCCATCAAACGAGAAAACTACGAGTTTCTGGTCCTAACTCTGAAACATACATCGGGTCTTATGGCCGTTGCAAATAGCCCTACACCCCAAAAAAAGTGGGCAATAACTCATGAAAACGGTCGTAAAACGTGATAACCGTGAGTTTTTGGTCGTAACTCTCAAACATGTATCGGGACAAACGATCGTTGTAAATTGCCCTAAAATCTCAAAACTGTGTGCAATAGCTCATGAAAATAGCCATAAAACGCGAAAACGATGATTTTTTGGTCATAACTCTCAAACATGTATCAGGTCTTACTGTCGTTATAAATCTCCCCGAACCCAAAATTGTGGGCAATATCTCATGAAAACGGCCATAAAATGCGAAACTTCGAGTTTTTGGTCCTAACTCTCAAACATTTATTGGGTTTTACGGGCCATGCAAATTGCCTTGGAACTCCAAAACAATAGGCAATAGGTCATGAAAACGTCCGTAAAAACGCGAAAACTGCGAATTTTTGGTCCTAACTCTCAAACATGTATTGGGTCTTACGGACGTTGTAAATCTCCCCTGTACCCAAAAACTGGGCACTAGCTCATGAAAACGGTCGTAAAACGCGATAACCGTGAGTTTTTGGTCGTCACTCTCAAACATGTATCGGGTCTTACTGTCATGATAAATCTCCCTAGAACCCAAAATTGTGGGAAATAGCTCACGAAAATGGCCATAAAACGCGAGAACGATGAGTTTTTTTGTCACAACTCTCAAACACGTATCAAGTCATCTTATGTTCGTTGTAAATATCCCTGGAATGCGAAAACTATGGGCAATTGTTCACGAAAACGGCCATAAAACGAGTGAACTGCGAGTTTTTGGTCCTAACTCTCAAACATGTATCGATTTGTTAGGTCGTTGTAAATCGTAGTGAAACCCCAAAACTGTGGGTAATAGCCCATGAAAATGCCCACAAAAAAAAAACGATGATTTTTCGCTCATAACTCTCAAACATGTATCGTGTCTTACAATCATTCTAGATCTCCCTAGAACACCAAAACTGTGGGCAATAGCTCACAAAAATGTTCGTAAAACACAAAAAAACGAGTTTTTGTTCATAACTCTCAACATGTATCGAGTCTTACGAGCCATACAAATCGCCATGAAACCCCAAAATGTGGGCAACAGCTCATGAAAATGGCGATAAAACGCGAAACCTACGGGTTCTTGGTCCTCGCTCTCAAACATGTATCGGTCTTATGGGCCATGCAAATTGCCTAGAAACCCAAAAAACTAGGCACTAGCTCATGAAAACGGCCATCAAACGAGAAAACTACGAGTTTCTGGTCCTAACTCTAAACATACATCGGGTCTTATGGCCGTTGCAAATAGGCCCTACACCCCAAAACAGTGGGCAATAACTCATGAAAACGGTCGTAAAACGTGATAACCGTGATTTTTTGGTCGTAACTCTCAAACATGTATCGGGACAAACGATCGTTGTGAATTGCCCTAAAATCTCAAAACTGTGTGCAATAGCTCATGAAAATAGCCATAAAACGCGAAAACGATGAGTTTTTGGTCATAACTCTCAAACATGTATCAGGTCTTACTGTCGTTATAAAATCTCCCCGGAACCCCAAAAATGTGGCAATATCTCATGAAAACGGCCATAAAATGCGAAACTTCAAGTTTTTGGTCCTAACTCTCAAACATGTATTGGGTTTTACGGGCCATGCAAATCGCCCTAGAAACCCAAAACAATAGGCAATAGGTCATGAAAACGGCCGTAAAACGCGAAAACTGCGAGTTTTTGGTCCTAACTCTCAACATGTATTGGGTCTTACGGTCCTTGTTCTAAATCTCCCCTGTACCCAAAACTGTGGGCACTAGCTCATGAAAACGGTCGTAAAACGCGATAACCGTGAGTTTTTGGTCGTCACTCTCAAACATGTATCGGGTCTTACTGTCATGATAAATCTCCCTAGAACCCAAAATTGTGGGCAATAGCTCACGAAAATGGCCATAAAACGCGAGAACGATGAGTTTTTGTCACAACTCTCAAACACGTATCAAGTCATATGTTCGTTGTAAATATCCCTGGAATGCGAAAACTATGGGCAATTGTTCACGAAAACGGCCATAAAACGAGTGAACTGCGAGTTTTTGGTCCTAACTCTCAAACATGTATCGATTGTTAGGTCGTTGTAAATCGTAGTGAAACCCCAAACTGTGGGTAATAGCCCATGAAAATGCCCATAAAACACGAAAACGATGATTTTTCGCTCATAACTCTCAAACATGTATCGGGTCTTACAATCATTCTAAATCTCCCTAGAACACCAAAACTGTGGGCAATAGCTCACAAAAATGTTCGTAAAACACAAAAACAACGAGTTTTTGTTCATAACTCTCAACCATGTATCGAGTCTTACGAGCCATACAAATCGCCATGAAACCCCAAAAATGTGGGCAACAGCTCATGAAAATGGCGATAAACACGAAACCTACGGGTTCTTGGTCCTCGCTCTCAAACATGTATGGGTCTTATGGGCCATGCAAATTGCCCTAGAAACCCAAAAAACTAGGCACTAGCTCATGAAAACGGCCATCAAACGAGAAAACTACGAGTTTCTGGTCCTAACTCTGAAACATACATCGGGTCTTATGGCCGTTGCAAATAGGCCCTACACCCCAAAACAGTGGGCAATAACTCATGAAAACGGTCGTAAAACGTGATAACCGTGAGTTTTTGGTCGTAACTCTCAAACATGTATCGGGACAAACGATCGTTGTAAATTGCCCTGAAATCTCAAAACTGTGTGCAATAGCTCATGAAAATAGCCATAAAACGCGAAAACGATGAGTTTTTGGTCATAACTCTCAAACATGTATCAGGTCTTACTGTCGTTATAAATCTCCCCGGAACCCAAAAATTGTGGGCAATATCTCATGAAAACGGCCATAAAATGCGAAACTTCGAGTTTTTGGTCCTAACTCTCAAACATGTATTGGGTTTTACGGGCCATGCAAATCGCCCTAGAAACCCAAAACAATAGGCAATAGGTCATGAAAACGGCCGTAAACGCGAAAACTGCGAGTTTTTGGTCCTAACTCTCAAACATGTATTGGGTCTTAACGGACGTTGTAAATCTCCCCTGTACCCCAAAACTGTGGGCACTAGCTCATGAAAACGGTCGTAAAACGCGATAACCGTGAGTTTTTGGTCGTCACTCTCAAACATGTATCGGGTCTTACTGTCATGATAAATCTCCCTAGAACCCAAAATTGTGGGCAATAGCTCACGAAAATGGCCATAAAACGCGAGAACGATGAGTTTTTTGTCACAACTCTCAAACACGTATCAAGTCATATGTTCGTTGTAAATATCCCTGGAATGCGAAAACTATGGCAATTGTTCACGAAAACGGCCATAAAACGAGTGAACTGCGAGTTTTTGGTCCTAACTCTCAAACATGTATCGATTTGTTAGGTCGTTGTAAATCGTAGTGAAACCCCAAAACTGTGGGTAATAGCCCATGAAAATGCCCATAAACACAAAACGATGATTTTTTGCTCATAACTCTCAAACATGTATCGGGTCTTACAATCATTCTAAATCTCCCTAGAACACCAAAACTGTGGGCAATAGCTCACAAAAATGTTCGTAAAACACAAAACAACGAGTTTTTGTTCATAACTCTCAACCATGTATCGAGTCTTACGAGCCATACAAATCGCCATGAACCCCAAAAATGTGGGCAACAGCTCATGAAAATGGCGATAAACGCGAAACCTACGGGTTTTTGGTCCTCGCGCTCAAACATGTATCGGGTCTTATGGGCCATGCAAATTGCCCTAGAAACCCAAAAAACTAGGCACTAGCTCATGAAAACGGCCATCAAACGAGAAAACTACGAGTTTCTGGTCCTAACTCTGAAACATACATCGGGTCTTATGGCCGTTGCAAATAGGCCCTACACCCCAAAACAGTGGGCAATAACTCATGAAAACGGTCGTAAAACGTGATAACCGTGAGTTTTTGGTCGTAACTCTCAAACATGTATCGGGACAAACGATCGTTGTAAATTGCCCTAAAATCTCAAAACTGTGTGCAATAGCTCATGAAAATAGCCATAAAACGCGAAAACGATGAGTTTTTGGTCATAACTCTCAAACATGTATCAGGTCTTACTGGCGTTATAAATCTCCCCGGAACCCCAAAATTGTGGGCAATATCTCATGAAAACGGCCATAAAATGCGAAACTTCGAGTTTTTGGTCCTAACTCTCAAACATGTATTGGGTTTTACGGGCCATGCAAATCGCCCTAGAAACCCAAAACAATAGGCAATAGGTCATGAAAACGTCCGTAAAACGCGAAAACTGCGAGTTTTTGGTCCTAACTCTCAAACATGTATTGGGTATTACGGATGTTGTAAATCTCCCCTGTACCCCAAAACTGTGGGCACTAGCTCATGAAAACGGTCGTAAAACGCGATAACCGTGAGTTTTTGGTCGTCACTCTCAAACATGTATCGGGTCTTACTGTCATGATAAATCTCCCTAGAACCCAAAATTGTGGGCAATAGCTCACGAAAATGGCCATAAAACGCGAGAACGATGAGTTTTTTGTCACAACTCTCAACACGTATCAAGTCTTATGTTCGTTGTAAATATCCCTGGAATGCGAAAACTATGGGCAATTGTTCACGAAAACGGCCATAAAACGAGTGAACTGCGAGTTTTTGGTCCTAACTCTCAAACATGTATCGATTTGTTAGGTCGTTGTAAATCGTAGTGAAACCCCAAAACTGTGGGTAATAGCCCATGAAAATGCCCATAAAACACGAAAACGATGATTTTTCGCTCATAACTCTCAAACATGTATCGGGTCTTACAATCATTCTAAATCTCCCTAGAACACCAAAACTGTGGGAATAGCTCACAAAAACGTTCGTAAAACACAAAAACAATGAGTTTTTGTTCATAACTCTCAACCATGTATCGAGTCTTACGAGCCATACAAATCGCCATGGAACCCCAAAAATGTGGGCAACAGCTCATGAAAATGGCCATAAAACGCGAAACCTACGGGTTTTTGGTCCTCGCTCTCAAACATGTATCGGGTCTTATGGGCCATGCAAATTGCCCTAGAAACCCAAAAAACTAGGCACTAGCTCATGAAAACGGCCATCAAACGAGAAAACTACGAGTTTCTGGTCCTAACTCTGAAACATACATCGGGTCTTATGGCCGTTGCAAATAGGCCCTACACCCCAAAACAGTGGGCAATAACTCATGAAAACGGTCGTAAAACGTGATAACCGTGAGTTTTTGGTCGTAACTCTCAAACATGTATCGGGACAAACGATCGTTGTAAATTGCCCTGAAATCTCAAAACTGTGTGCAATAGCTCATGAAAATAGCCATAAAACGCGAAAACGATGAGTTTTTGGTCATAACTCTCAAACATGTATCAGGTCTTACTGTCGTTATAAATCTCCCCGGAACCCAAAAATTGTGGGCAATATCTCATGAAAACGGCCATAAATGCGAAACTTCGAGTTTTGGTCCTAACTCTCAAACATGTATTGGTTTTACGGGCCATGCAAATCGCCCTAGAAACCCAAACAACAGGCAATAGGTCATGAAAACGGCCGTAAAACGCGAAAACTGCGAGTTTTTGGTCCTAACTCAAACATGTATTGGGTCTTACGGACGTTGTAAATCTCCCCTGTACCCCAAAACTGTGGGCACTAGCTCATGAAAACGGTCGTAAAACGCGATAACCGTGAGTTTTTGGTCATCACTCTCAAACATGTATCGGGTCTTACTGTCATGATAAATCTCCCTAGAACCCAAAATTGTGGGCAATAGCTCATGAAAATGGCCATAAAACGCGAGAACGATGAGTTTTTTGTCACAACTCTCAAACACGTATCAAGTCATATGTTCGTTGTAAATATCCCTGGAATGCGAAAACTATGGGCAATTGTTCACGAAAACGGCCATAAAACGAGTGAACTGCGAGTTTTTGGTCCTAACTCTCAAACATGTATCGATTTGTTAGGTCGTTGTAAATCGTAGTGAAACCCCAAAACTGTGGTAATAGCCCATGAAAATGCCCATAAAACACGAAAACGATGATTTTTCGCTCATAACTCTCAAACATGTATCGGGTCTTACAATCATTCTAAATCTCCCTAGAACACCAAAACTGTGGGCAATAGCTCACAAAAATGTTCGTAAAACACAAAACAACGAGTTTTTGTTCATAACTCTCAACCATGTATCGAGTCTTACGAGCCATACAAATCGCCATGAAACCCCAAAAATGTGGGCAACAGCTCATGAAAATGGCGATAAAACGCGAAACCTACGGGTTCTTGGTCCTCGCTCTCAAACATGTATCGGGTCTTATGGGCCATGCAAATTGCCCTAGAAACCCAAAAAACTAGGCACTAGCTCATGAAAACGGCCATCAAAACTACGAGTTTCTGGTCCTAACTCTGAAACATACATCGGGTCTTATGGCCGTTGCAAATAGCCCTACACCCCAAAACAGTGGGCAATAACTCATGAAAACGGTCGTAAAACGTGATAACCGTGAGTTTTTGGTCGTAACTCTCAAACATGTATCGGGACAAATACGATCGTTGTAAATTGCCCTAAAATCTCAAAACTGTGTGCAATAGCTCATGAAAATAGCCATAAAACGCGAAAACGATGAGTTTTTGGTCATAACTCTCAAACATGTATCAGGTCTTACTGGCGTTATAAATCTCCCGGAACCCCAAAATTGTGGGCAATATCTCATGAAAACGGCCATAAAATGCGAAACTTCGAGTTTTTGGTCCTAACTCTCAAACATGTATTGGGTTTTACGGGCCATGCAAATCGCCCTAGAAACCCAAAACAATAGGCAATAGGTCATGAAAACGTCCGTAAAACGCGAAAACTGCGAGTTTTTGGTCGTAACTCTCAAACATGTATTGGGTCTTACGACGTTGTAAATCTCTCCCCTGTACCCCAAAACTGTGGGCACTAGCTCATGAAAACGGTCGTAAAACGCGATAACCGTGAGTTTTTGGTCGTCACTCTCAAACATGTATCGGGTCTTACTGTCATGATAAATCTCCCTAGAACCCAAAATTGTGGGAAATAGCTCACGAAAATGGCCATAAAACGCGAGAACGATGAGTTTTTTGTCACAACTCTCAAACACATATCAAGTCTTATGTTCGTTGTAAATCCCTGGAATGCGAAAACTATGGGCAATTGTTCACGAAAACGGCCATAAAACGAGTGAACTGCGAGTTTTTGGTCCTAACTCTCAAACATGTATCGATTGTTAGGTCGTTGTAAATCGTAGTGAAACCCCAAATCTGTGGGTAATAGCCCATGAAAATGCCCATAAAACACGAAAACGATGATTTTTCGCTCATAACTCTCAAACATGTATCGGGTCTTACAATCATTCTAAATCTCCCTAGAACACCAAAACTGTGGGAAATAGCTCACAAAAACGTTCGTAAAACACAAAACAATGAGTTTTTGTTCATAACTCTCAACCATGTATCGAGTCTTACGAGCCATACAAATCGCCATGGAACCCCAAAAATGTGGGCAACAGCTCATGAAAATGGCCATAAAACGCGAAACCTACGGGTTTTTTGGTCCTCGCTCTCAAACATGTATCCGGTCTTATGGGCCATGCAAATTGCCCTAGAAACCCAAAAAACTAGGCACTAGCTCATGAAAACGGCCATAAAACGAGAAACTACGAGTTTCTGGTCCTAACTCTGAAACATACATTGGGTCTTATGGCCGTTGCAAATAGCCCCTGAACCCCAAAACTGTGGGCAATAACCCATGAAAACGGTCGTAAAACGTGATAACCGTGAGTTTTTGGTCTAACTCTCAAACATGTATCGGGACTTACGATCGTTGTAAATTGCCCTGAAATCTCAAAACTGTGTGCAATAGCTCATGAAAATAGCCATAAAACGCGAAAACGATGAGTTTTTGATCATAACTCTCAAACATGTATCGGGTCTTACTGTCGTTATAAATCTCCTGGAACCCAAAAAATGTGGGCAATATCTCATGAAAACGGCCATAAAATGCAAAACTTCGAGTTTTTGGTCCTAACTCTCGAAACATGTATAGGGTTTTACGGGCCAAGCAAATCGCCCTAGAAACCCAAAACAATGGGCAATAGGTCATGAAAACGACCATAAAACGCGAAAACGATAAGTTTTTGGTCCTAACTCTTAAACTGTATCGGGTCTTGTGAACCATGAAATTGCCTTGGAACTCCAAAACAATGAGCAATAGCTCATGAAAACGGCCATAAAACGCGAAAACTGCGAGTTTTTGGTCCTAACTCTCAAACATGTATTGGGTCTTACGGCGTTGTAAATCTCCATGTAACCCAAAACTGTGGGCACTAGCTCATGAAAACGGTCGTAAAACACGATAACGTGAGTTTTTGGTCGTCACTCTCAAACATGTATCGGTCTTACTGTCATGATAAATCTCCCTAGAACCCAAAATTGTGGGCAATAGCTCACGAAAATGGCCATAAAACGCGAGAACGATGAGTTTTTTGTCACAACTCTCAAACACGTATCAAGTTTTATGTTCGTTGTAAATATCCCTGGAATGCGAAAACTATGGGCAATTGTTCACAAAACGGCCATAAACGAGTGAACTGCGAGTTTTGGTCCTAACTCTCAAACATGTATCGATTTGTTAGGTCGTTGTAAATCGTAGTGAAACCCAAAACTGTGGGTAATAGCCCATGAAAATGCCAATAAAACACGAAAACGATGATTTTTCGCTCATAACTCTCAAACATGTATCGGGTCTTACAATCATTCTAAATCTCCCTAGAACAACAAAACTGTGGGCAATAGCTCACAAAAAATGTTCGTAAAACAGAAAAACAACGAGTTTTTGTTCATAACTCTCAACAATGTATCGAGTCTTACGAGCCATACAAATGGCCATGAAACCCAAAATGTGGGCAACAGCTCATGAAAATGGCGATAAAACGCGAACCTATGGTTCTTGGTCCTCGCTCTCAACATGTATCGGGTCTTATGGCCATGCAAATTGCCCTAGAAACCCAAAAAACTAGGCACTAGCTCATGAAAACGGCCATCAAACGAGAAACTACGAGTTTCTGGTCCTAACTCTGAAACATACATCGGGTCTTATGGCTGTTGCAAATAGGCCCTACACCCCAAAACAGTGGGCAATAACTCATGAAAACGGTCGTAAAATGTGATAACAGTGAGTTTTTGGTCGTAACTCTCAAACATGTATCGGGTCTTACAATCATTCTAAATCTCCCTAGAACACCAAAACTATGGGCAATAGCTCACAAAAACGTTCGTAAAATGTGAAAACAACGAGTTTTTGTTCATAACTCTCTGTTGGGGATATGCTATATGGGTATCCTCATAGCATGTCTCTTATCCGACTAACCCGGGTGGCCCATAGTCGGTAACATAGACTATGGCCTGCTAGGCGGCCCAGTTAGGTGGAACCAGAAGGGAGGCCCATGCCGGATAAAGGAAGGCTACGGCGGAGTCACCAGCGTACCCGGAGCCTTGGAGTACAAGATACATAAGACTAGTGATAGACGGTGTAGGACTCTGAACCTGTCCGGCTAGGACTTTTCCCTGTAACCCTAGGACCTGGTGACTATATAAGTCGGGCCTATAGGAGCCTTTAGGGCACAATCAGACGACAAATTAGTATCGATTCATACGACCTCGCACAGCGAACCTATCTCTGTAACTCGGCGTATTGCCCTTATAGTGATTTATAGCAGGAGTAGGATTCCGCCACCATCGTGGGATCTGAACCTGGGTAAGCTGTGTTACCTCGTACCCATCAACCGTCCGCCTTACCCCACGTCTCTAAACACGCACTGTGAGGACCCCTCCATGGCGTACTCGTCGGCAATACCACGACAGTTGGCGCCCACCGTGGGGCAAGAGGCGCTTCAGGCTCTTCAGCGGGCGAGGACCAAGATCTTCGCGGGAATCAGAGAAACCGTAGACATCGGCCGTGTTCTCTTCTCCGCCAACGTTCTGATCGTCCCCCTTGACGAGTTCTGGATCCCGGCGAAGACGAACCCTATGCGGTGTTCGATCGTTCCTATCGGAGATATCCACCTCTTCATCGGCGAAACCGACTCGGGCACTAGTTCCCTGGGAGTCGGAGGAGCATCAAGACCTGCACGGACCACCTACGGGCAGGATACGTTCGCGGAAGGATCGATGTCGGATCTCTCCTCGGAGTTTGCCGGCAAAGATCGGAAAAATTCAAGACCCACCCAAACCGCCCCTGTGCAGGATATAAAGGTGGAAGATCACTGCAAATCCGCCGGCTTTATCCGTGCATTTGGACAGCAGAGATCCAAGTTTGTCGGCATGGTTACCATCTTCGATCTGGCGCGTTGCGTTCAGAGAGAGGGCGAAAACCCCCACGATTACCTGGCCAGGTGGCTCTGTATACGAGCTGATCTGGCCCACTAACCCAATGACGATGCTATCTATCACTTTGTGGAAGGACTGGACCATGGCACGCTTCTCCGACATTCTCTAAGACGGAAACAGGCGTCAGGACGCCTTACCTTCGAAGGCATGGTGAACACCGTCAACAACTACGTGGAGGCTGAAGCGGAAGCTCAGACGGCGCTTGCGCTCATTGACGGAGCCCCTCCGATTCAGCCACCACCGCCACCGCCTCCGGCCGCCATCGCCGTAGTAGCACCACCACCTCCAGTCATTGTCGGGGCCGTTGAACTTCCACCGCCCGTCATCGAGGAAGTCCTGGCACCCTCCAACTCTGTCATTGACGCGCTTTATGCCGATTTCACTGCAGATTCAGTGGAAATAGACTTCAGTCCAGAAAGCTAGACTCCGCTATGCAAGAGATGGAGGAGGAGTACTCGCGCGACGAGCAAGCTAATAACACCGTCATGTCTCGAGGGGTGTTCATCACCATTCGGACAGCGATGGATGAAGATCAACCCGGGCAAGCTCCGCCTACGGCGCTGGAAAAGGGGAAGGGGCCACTAATTGCTGCTGACGATGATCACGCAAAGGTCATGCCTCCTCCGCCTAACCCAGTGCAGCATCCGCAGGAACTTGGCACCGTTCCGAGCAACAACAACACCGCAAACTTGCCACCTCCAGCATCCACGTCGGCAGCAGCCCATGTTACTCCAGCTGATAGAGTGATGTACGGCAATCTCCTCGTCGAGCCACTAACCGTTGATCATATCCGGAACGTGAATCAGCTTGACGTGAAGCGCCAGCAGCTGCTGGAGGAGGCACAAGCCATCGCGGAGCAAGGCGCTAAACTAGATCGAGATCTGGTCAATGCGCAGAAGTCCATAGAGAAAGCTTGAGCAACGGAGGCCGAGTACAAGACTCTGCTGCAGCAGCAGAAGGCTAAGAAAGCTCCGGCTCGCATCATCAACGGTCCTGGTGTACGACGCAACCTAGGATGGGCTCCCTCGAAACCGGCACAGGCTAAGCCATACATTGATAGTGAAGGCAAGCAGGTGATGCCCACCCCACTCCTTAACCTCGCCGTCGCCAAGACCCTACTGGAGCAGGATAGATCGCCTGAGGCAGTAGAACAGGTCTATGACCTAGTGGCCAAGGCGGTAAAGCAGCAGGAAAAGGCTACCTCTGAGAGGCTTGAGTCTGACCCAACGCTCTGCCGATCTAGCCAGTACAAACCGCCAAGGCACAGATCTCCTCAGGATGTCGGATCACAGACGGGTTCATCAGAACAAAGACGGAGGGATGCGCGCAACAGGAAGGATGCTATCCCCATATCCTCCGACCATGGAGAAAAAGCCCGACCTCGCCGCCCATCCCCACCGCCCCGATCCCCCCGACGTCAGGAAGATTACAAGGCTCACCATCGTATGGATATGCCCCCTCCAAAGCAATGTGGTATCGTCATCCGCGACAACGTGGCACAGACCCGTCATGATGAAGAGCGCCGCCAAGGACAGAAGAGCAGGTCACACCACGACCCTCCGCGTCCGACAAGCAACCGTGACAGGCGTGAGGCGTCGCAGGAGGGTAATAGCAAGAAGGTTAACCCACCTCCACCTCCGCCTCTGTCACCGCCAAGCAGTCACCATGGTGGAAGAGGCCCGCGTCGTTCACGCAGCCCATCCCCTGTTGACAACAAGAAGAAGAACCCGGAGCCATAAGGTGCACGTTCGTGGATCTGCCCGGGAAGGACCATACCTGGGACCACGTTGCTTTGGACCTGCAATACGGTCCGCAACTTACCCCAAAGGTTTCCGGATTGAAAAGACCATCAAGCCCTATGACGGCACCGCCAAGCCCACCACATGGTTGCAGGACTACAACAACGCGGTGGAGATTGCCGGAGGCAACCCCAACGTCGTCGTTAAGTACCTACCGTTAATGTTGGCGGGTACGGCCCGTCAATGGATCGACGACTTACTGGAGAAATCTATCTACAACTGGCTGGATATGCAAGAAGCAGTCACCAACAACTTTGAGGGTACATACAAGTGCCCCTGCACTGTGGGTGATCTACAGCGGTGCATGCAAGAGAAAGACGAGACATCTCGCGCCTACCTCTCCCGCTGGCTGGACATGAAGAATTCCTGCGCAGGAGTGCACGCTCGGACCGCTATGGCCGCCTTCATTGATGGGTTGGAAAGGGGCACGTTACTCCGACATAAGCTAAAGCGCTTGCAGGACAATCATCATCTTGACTTGAATCAGATGATTCAGTTAGCTAGTGAGTTCGCAGCTGCCGACGATGATGCTCGTGGCTCTTTTCCGGCAACGGCCTTTCCAACCCAAGCTCGGAGGAACAACAGTACAAAGCGGAAAACCGCTCCAGAAGAAAAGCAATCAACCGACATGATCGCTATGACTTTTGCAGGACGATGAGAAGGCGGACAACGTGGCCGAGGAAGGGGATCAGGCCGTGGGCAGCAACGAGGAAGTGAAACCAACTCGGCGCCGCTCCTTGTTCCCCAAACGTACAAGGAATACCGCGATATGCCGTTCCTCGTACACCTCGATGTCAACGGCAAGGCCACCCATACCAATCGACACTGCAAGTTCGTCAACGACCTCAAGGAAGACCCGGAGTCCGGCTACAAGCAAAGTCGGAAGAACAGACCGCGAGGAAAGGGAAAGGGGAAGAAGAAGGAGGAGGAGTCAAAGGATTCAAGTGACATGGACGAGGACATTGACACCAAGCACGCCGCCAAGAGCGACGATAAGGGCAAGAACCTCTTCGCAAAGAAGGCCCTAGTCTACCACACTTTCCTTGGCACCCCCACCGTCCGACAATAGAAGACCTCTCTAAGGATCCTGATGGCCACTCTCCCCCTAGTTCCCCAATACCTGCGCTGGTCGGAGGTTCTAATCACTTGGGACAGGACGGACCACCCAGACCTTGTGCCCACAGAGAACCAGTACGCCATGGTCATCAACCCATTGATTGACGGTGTGGAGTTCACCAAGTGCATGGTGGATAGTGGAAGCAGCATCAACATCATGTACCTGGATACACTACAGAAGATGAACTTGATGGAGGCAAACCTAAGGCGGACCAACACCGTGTTCCATGGCGTAGTTCCTGGTCGGAAGGCTCGGTCCCTTGGGTGCATTACGCTTCAGGTAGCCTTTGGTGACGTTACTAATTACCGCCAAGAGCGCATGACCTTCGAGGTGGTCCCCTTCAAGAGTGTATACCACGTCATATTCGGCCGCGATATATTCCACACGTTCATGGCCAAGCCATGGTTCATCTACAACAAACTCAAGATACCCGGACCAAACGGTTTCATCACCGTATCCGGAATCTTTACCAAGGCAAGGGACTGCAAGATCAACGAAGCAGCCGTTGCAGAAGCTGTCCTCTACAACGAAGAATTCAAGGAGATCTAGAGCAAGGTCAATGACTCAGAGATGCCCACGTCGAAGAAGCAGATCTCCGACTCCGCTCTTACGTTCAAGGCCGCCATCGAGACCAAGTCTGTGGAACTTGTGGTAGGTGATGCCTCCAAGACCGTCGCCATTGGGAAGAACCTGGATGCCAAATAGGAAAGCACGCTCGTCGAGTTCCTCCGTGAGAATGGCGACATATTTGCTTGGCAACCTGCCGACATGAAAGGCAATAATAAAGATGTTATTATTATAATTCTTGTTCATGATAATGTTTGTATTCCATGCTAGAATTGTATTAAGCGGAAACTTTGATACTTGTGTGGTTTGTGAACAACACCGTGTCCCTAGTACGCCTCTATGGACTAGCTCATTGATTAATGATGGTTAAGGTTTCCTAACCATAGACATGAGTTGTTGATTAATAACGAGAGCATGTCATTAGGAGAATGATATGATGGACGGACCCAAATTAAGTAGAGCAATTAGATCGTGTCATCGTGTTCATCTGTGCGAAGCTTTTCCTATGTCAAGTATTGTATTCCTTAGACCATGAGATAATACAACTCCCTGGTATCGGAAGAAAGCTTTGAGGTCATCAAACATCATCCTATGAGAGGGTGATCATAAAGGTGTCTCTCAGGTGATCAGAAAGTATCTGTTGGGTTGTATGTATCGAGATGGGATTTGTCCCTCCCAAGTCGGAGAGATATACTTCGGGACCACTCGGTAATCGATATCAACACCGCTTGCAAGCATGTGGTTAAGGAGTTAATCACAAAGTGATATCGGATTATGGAACGAGTAAAGTACTTGCTATGAACGAGATTGAACTAGGTATGACGGTACCGACGATCGAATCTCGGGCAAGTAAAATATCGCGAGACGAAGGGAAAAAATATATGGGATTGATTGAATCCTGACATCGTGGTTCATCCGATATGATCATCTATGAATGTGTGGGAGTCAATATGGGTTTCCAGACCCCGCTGTTGATTATTGATAGAAGATCATGTCTGCATATTCTCGAACCCGCAGGGTCACACACTTAACGTGTCTCGACGCTAGGATAGATTGGATAATTGGTTTATGAGTTTTTATTCGGAGTCTCGGATGGGATCCGGGACATCACGAGAGGTTCCGGAGTGGTCCGGAGAATAAGATTCATACAAGGCAGTGCAGTTTTTGGAGTTCGGAATTGTTCCGGATTAATCGGTATTGTACCGGAAGCTTCTAGAACCTTCCGGAAGGGGACCAACGTGGCCCCACCTTCCGGGAGGGGGCATGGGCCTATGAGGGAGTGCCCTGGCCGCATTGGGCCAGGGGCACAAGGCCCCATAGGGCCCAGCCGGCCAAGAGAGGTTTAAACTCTAGATAGAGCTTCTAGAAGGGGGGTTTCCTTGCCCCCCACTCTTCCTCATTGGGGCCGCCGGCCTTGGCTTGGGGGAGGGGCTAGGGCTGCGCCCACCCCTCTATATATAGAGGGCTGGGGGCGCACCAACCCCCTACACCTTCCCCTCCAACCCTAGCCGCCCTGCTGCCCTCCTCTCTCCCTCCCGACTGCTTGTAGGCGAAGCCCTGCTGCAGAAATTCTACACCAATTGCACCGCGCCGTCGCGTTGTAGATCCAACCCATCTCTCCACCATACTTGCTGGACCAAGGAAGGAGGAGACGTCTATGTGCCGCACGTGTGCATCTCACGGAGGCATCGCCACTTGTGGTGCTAGATCGGATCGGATCGCGAGGAGGAGAAGCGAGTACGACTACATCACCCACGTTCTGACGAACGTTCCGCTGTGCGAATCTAAAGGGTATGAAGATCTAATCCAATCTCTCTCGTTTTTTGCATCTCCTAGATTAGATCTTGGCTTCCCTCTGTTCGCATCCGTAGAAAATTTCTATTTACTATGCCGCGAAACCCTTCAGTGGTATCAGAGCTAGATCTATGCGTAGATGTGTTTCACGAGTAGAACGCAACATGGTTGTTGCGGGCGTTGATGTTTTCTGTTGCAAGCCTCTTGTTTGTGTTCTTCTTATGACGCGCGATAGTGAGATTGAAGCGGTCCAGGCCAACCTTACTCGACGTCGTTCGCGAGACCGGCTCCGCACTTGACGTGTGGCTTGTTCCACACATGCGGCTGGTGGATGCCAGTTTCTCTCACTATAGTTGTCATGGGATTAACACCGTAGTTTGGCAACCATAATATCACCGTTGTGGATTTCCGTAGGTAAGAATCGTTCTTAGCATCTACTCCCATAAGCCACGTAAAACATGCAACAACAAAGTAGAGGCGTCTAACTTGTTTTTGCAGGGAGTGTTTTCTATGATATGGTATGGCCCAAGATGTGATGTGTATAATGTATGCGATGATCATGTTTTCTAATGTTTCACGACTTGCATGTCGATGAGTACACAACCGGCAGGAGCCATATGGTTGTCTTTATAATTGTGTATGACCTGTGTGTCAACTTCTTATGCGCCATGTAATAGTTTCACTTTATCTCTAAGTAGTTAGCAATAGTTGTAGTTGCTATTCGTGGTGGAGGCAATCATGGTGGAGTGATGGAGATCATGCCGGAACGCACAAGATGGAGATCATTGCGCGAAGATTGGCTATACCATGTCACATTAAAGTTATATGCATGTGATGTTTATCCTTTATGTATCTTATCATGCTTAGATCGCGACGGTAGCATTATAAGATGATTCCTCACTTAAAGATCAAGATAAAACTGTGTTCTCCCCAAGTATGCACCGTTGCGACAGTTCTTCATGGCCAAGCATCACGTGATGATCGGGTGTTATAGACTCTACGCTCACATACAACGGGTGCAAGCCAGTTTTGCACACGCGGAAATACTTGGGTCTAACTTGACGAGCCTAGCATGTACAGACATGGCCTCGGAACAGAAGACCCGAAAGGTTAAGCATGAGTCATATGAATGATATGATCGACACTTCGTTGTCCACCATTGAAACCACATCTCTTCTCGTGATGATCGGATTAGGTGTGGTGAATTTGGATCATGTTCACTAAACAACTTGAGGGATGTTGAATTTAGTGGGAGTTCATCTAGTAATTTTATTAAGTTGAACTAGTTATCATTAACATAGTCTAATTTGTACTTGCAAATACTGTAGATCACATGGCCAAGTCCAACTTCAACTTCAACGTTTTTGCTGAGAAGGAAAAGCTTAAAAACAATGGGTCTAACTTCACCAATTGGTTCCGCAATATAAGAATCATTCTCTCTGGCGGTCAAAAGGACTATGTCCTTGGGAAAGCGTTAGGTGACCCCCCTGCTGCAACTATGCCGGCTGATGAGAAATCTGTCTATCAGTCTTGCAAAGATGATTATGGTGTGATTAAGAGCACCATGTTGTTTGCTATGGAACCGGAACTTCAAAATCGTTTTGAAGACTATCCCGGGCCCTTTGAGATTCTCAAAGAGCTGAAAACCATGTTTCAGACCCAGGCCCGTTCTGAGAGATATGAGATCTCTGAGAAGTTCTTTAACTGCAAGATGGAGGAAGGGAGTTCTGTTAGTGAGCACGCCATTAAGATGACGGGCTACACTCAACGCCTTGAGCAAATGGAATGCACGATTCCAGAGGAGCTCAATATTGACAAGGTTCTGCAATCACTCCCTCCCAGCTACAAAAGTTTTGTAGTGACTCATAATCAGATTGGTTCCACTGATACGATCACCGAGCTCTTCGCAAAGCTGAAGGCCGCGGAAGTGGACATCAAAAAGGATAATCATGTGTTGATGCTCAACAAGCCCACCTTTAAGAAAGGTAAGGGAGCAAAGAAGCCCTTCAAGAAGGGCGGCGGCAAGCGCACTGCCCCTGCTGAGAAGAAGCGCAAGTCTGGTCCTAAGCCGGACACTGAGTGCTTCTATTGCAAGGACAAGGGTCATTGGAAGCGCAACTGTCCGAAGTACTTAGCGGACAAGAAGGCTGGCACCATCAAAGGTATATTTGATATACATGTTATTGATGTTTTCCTTACTAGCCCTCGTTGTAGTGCCTGGGTATTTGATACCGGTTCAGTTGCTAATATTTGTAACTCGAAACAGGAGCTACGGAATAGACGACGGCTTGCGAGGGATGAGGTGACGATGCGCGTTGGCAACGGATCAAGAGTTGATGTGATGGACGTCGGCACGCTCTCCTTAGTTTTACCTTCGGGATTAGTTTTAAACCTTAATAAGTGTTATTATGTTCCGGCGTTGAGCATGAACATTATTTCTGGATCGTGTTTATTGCAAGACGGTTATTCATTTAAATCGGAGAATAATGGTTGTTCTATTTATATGAGTAACATCTTTTATGGTCATGCACCTCTTGTGAATGGTTTATTTCTTCTAAATCTCGAAAGGGATGAAACACACATCCATAACATTGAGGCTAAGAGATGCAAAGTAGATAGTGATAATACTACTTATTTGTGGCACTGTCGTCTAGGTCATACTGGTGTAAAGCGCATGAAGAAACTCCATTCTGATGGACTTTTGGAGTCTCTTGATTTTGAATCATTTGACACATGTGAACCATGCCTCATGGGCAAGATGATCAAAACCCCGTTCTCCGGTATGATGGAGCGAGCAACGGACTTGTTGGAAATCATACATACCGATGTATGCGGACCGATGAGTGTTTCGACGCGCGGTGGATATTGCTATTTTCTCACTTTTACCGATGACTTAAGTAGATATGGGTATATCTATTTAATGAAACATAAATCTGAAACGTTTGAAAAGTTCAAAGAATTTCAGAATGAAGTGGAGAACCATCGTAACAGAAAGATTAAGTTTCTACGATCCGATCGTGGGGGCGAATATTTGAGTTATGATTTTCTCACGCATCTTAAAGCAAGCGGAATTGTTTCACAACTCACGCCACCCGGAACACCACAGCGCAATGGTGTGTCTGAACGCCGGAATCGAACCTTATTAGATACGGTCCGATCGATGATGTCTCTTACTGATTTGCCGTTATTATTTTGGGGTTATGAATTAGAAACCGCTGCATTCACTTTAAATAGGGCTCCATCTAAATCCGTTGAGACGACACCGTATGAACTGTGGTTTGGTGCTAAACCTAAGTTGTCGTTTCTTAAAGTTTGGGGATGCGAAGCTTACATCAAGAAGTTGATGCCGGACAAGCTTGAACCCAAAGCGGAGAAATGCTTCTTCATAGGATACCCTAAGGAAACTATTGGGTATACCTTCTATCACAGAACCGAAGGCAAAGTGTTTGTCGCAAAGAACGGTTCCTTTCTTGAGAAGGAGTTTCTCTCGAAAGGAGTGAGTGGGAGGAAAGTAGAGCTAGACGAGGTTATTGAACCTTCTCTTGAATTGGAGAGTAGCGCAGCACCTGAAATTGTTCCAGTGCCGCCTGCACCAACAATAGAGGAAGCAAATGACAAGGATCATGAAGCTTCGGACGATGCTGCTACTGAACGTCGCAAGTCGACAAGGTCGCGTGCCCCTCCTGAGTGGTACGACAACCCTGTCTTGACTGTCTTGTTGGTAGAAGACAGTGAACCTGCGAACTATGAGGAAGCGATGATGAGCCCGGACTCTGAGAAATGGCTAGAAGCCATGAAATCCGAATTGGGATCCATGAGCGAAAACCAAGTATGGACTTTGGTGGACCCTCCTAGCGACCGAAAGGCCGTTGAGTGCAAATGGATCTTCAAGAAGAAAACGAACGCGGATGGTAATGTTACCGTCTATAAAGCACGGCTTCTTGCGAAAGGTTTTCGACAAGTTCAAGGTGTTGACTATGATGAGACATTCTCTCCCGTAGCGATGTTTAAGTCCATTCGAATTTTATTAGCAATTGCTGCGTTTCATGATTATGAAATATGGCAGATGGATGTCAAGACTGCTTTCCTCAATGGCAACATTGATGAAGAGTTGTATATGATGCAACCCGAAGGTTTTGTCGATCCTAAGGATGCTGATAAAGTATGCAAACTTCAGTGTTCCATTTATGGACTGAAGCAAGCATCTCGGAGTTGGAACCTTCGTTTTGATCAAGTGATCAAGAGCTTTGGATTTGTTCCAAATTGCTACAAAGCTTGTATCTACAAGAAAGTGAGTGGGAGCTCGGTGACGTTTCTGGTACTATATGTGGATGACATATTGATTATCGGAAATGACATCAACATGCTTAACGATGTGAAGAGTTATTTGAACAAGTGTTTTTCAATGAAATACCTAGGTGAAGCTGCTTATATATTGGGCATCAAGATCTATAGAGATAGACAAAGACGCCTAATAGCATTAAGCCAGAGTACATACCTAGACAAAGTTCTGAAAAGGTTCAGAATGGATAAGGAAAAGAAAGGTTCAGTGCCTATGTTGTCAGGTAATATATTGAGAAAGGCTCAGTGTACAGCTACGGTAAATGATAGGGAAGCTATGAGCAAAGTTCCTTATGCCTCGGCCATAGGTTCCATCATGTATGCCATGTTGTGTACTAGACCGGATGTGTCCAATGCTCTTAGTTTGACGAGCAGATATCAAAGTGATCCAGGAGTGGAACACAGGACAGCCGTGAAGAACATCCTAAAGTACCTAAATAGGACTAAAGAAATGTTCTTAGTCTATGGGGGTGATGAACAGCTTGTCGTAAAAGGTTACGTCGACGCTAGTTTTGACACCGACAAGGATGATTCTAAATCTCAGACAGGATACGTGTATATTTTGAATGGAGGAGCTGTGAGCTGGAGAAGCTGCAGGTAAAGCGTGATCGCGGGATCTACAGTAGAAGCGGAATACATGGCTGCTGCAGAAGCGTCAAGTGAAGGAGTTTGGATCAGAAACTTCATCACTGAGCTTGGCGTGGTTCCAAGTGCATTGGACCCACTGGAGATATTGTGTGACAACACTGGCGCCATAGCACTCGCTAAGGAACCAAGATATCATCCAAAGACCAAGCATATCAACCGCAAGTTTCATATAATCCGAGATTATATAGCAGATGGAGATCTGAAGATTAGTAAAGTACATACAGATCTGAATGTCGCAGATCCATTGACTAAACCTCTTCCTCAGTGCCATGGGTGTGAGATTGTTGTCAAATGTAAACTAGATTATTGACTCTAGTGCAAGTGGGAGACTGTTGGAATTATGCCCTAGCTAGAGGCAATAATAAAGATGTTATTATTATAATTCTTGTTCATGATAATATTTGTATTCCATGCTAGAATTGTATTAAGCGGAAACTTTAATACTTGTGTGGTTAGTGAACAACACCGTGTCCCTAGTACGCCTCTATGGACTAGCTCATTGATTAATGATGGTTAAGGTTTCCTAACCATAGACATGAGTTGTCGATTAATAATGAGATCATGTCATTAGGAGAATGATATGATGGACAGACCCAAATTAAGCAGAGCAATTAGATCGTGTCATCGTGTTCATCTTTGCGAAGCTTTTCCTATGTCAATTATTGTATTCCTTAGATCATGAGATAATACAACTCCCTGGTATCGGAAGAAAGCTTTGAGGTCATCAAACGTAATCCTATGAGAGGGTGATCATAAAGGTGTCTCTCAGGTAATCAGAAAGTATCTGTTGGGTAGTATGCATCGAGATGGGATTTGTCCCTCCCAAGTCGGAGAGATATACTTCGGGCCCACTCGGTAATCGATATCAACACCGCTTTCAAGCATGTGGTGAAGGAGTTAATCACAAAGTGATGTCAGATTATGGAACGAGTAAAGTACTTGATGTGAACGAGATTGAACTAGGTATGACGGTACCGACGATCGAATCTCGGGCAAGTAAAATATCGCGAGACAAAGGGAATATATATATGGGATTGATTGAATCCTGACATCGTGGTTCATCCGATATGATCATCGATGAATGTGTGGGAGTCAGTATGGGTTTCCAGACCACGCTGTTGATTATTGATAGAAGATCATGTCTGCATATTCTCGAACCCGCAGGGTCACACACTTAACGTGTCTCGACGCTAGGATAGATTGGATAATTGGTTTATGAGTTTTTGTTCGGAGTCTCGGATGGGATCCGGGACATCACGAGAGGTTCCGGAGTGGTCCGGAGAATAAGATTCATATAAGGCAGTGCAGTTTTTGGAGTTCGGAATTGTTCCGGATTAATCGGTATTGTACCGGAAGATTCTAGAACCTTCCGGAAGGGGACCAACGTGGCCCCACCTTCTGGGAGGGGGCATGGGCCTATGAGGGAGTGCCCTGGCCGCATTGGGCCAGGGGCACAAGGCCCCATAGGGCCCAGCCGGCCAAGAGAGGTTTAAACTCTAGATAGAGCTTCTAGAAGGGGGGTTTCCTTGCCCCCCACTCTTCCTCATTGGGGCCGCCGGCCTTGGCTTGGGGGAGGGGCTAGGGCTGCGCCCACCCCTCTATATATAGAGGGCTGGGGGCACACCAACCCCCTCACCTTCCCCTCCAACCCTAGCCTCCCTGCTGCCCTCCTCTCTCCCTCCCGACTGCTTGTAGGCGAAGCCCTGCTGCAGAAATTCTACACCAATTGCACCGCGCCGTCGCGTTGTAGATCCAACCCATCTCTCCACCATACTTGCTGGACCAAGGAAGGAGGAGACGTCGAGGTGCCGCACGTGTGCATCTTACGGAGGCATCGCCACTTGTGGTGCTAGATCGGATCGGATCGCGAGGAGGAGAAGCGAGTACGACTACATCACCCACGTTCCGACGAACGTTGCGCTGTGCGAATCTTCAAGGGTATGAAGATCTAATCCAATCTCTCTCGTTGTTTGCATCTCCTAGATTAGATCGTGGCTTCCCTCTGTTCGCATCCGTAGAAAATTTTGATTTACTATGCCACGAAACCCTTCAGAAAGGTGTACCTAGGGAACTTGTCGAGCACAGCTTAAACATAGATCCAAAATGTAAACTAGTGAAACAACCTCTACGATGCTTCGGAGATGAGAACAGACACGCCATTAGCTAGGTTACTTAAGGATGGGTTTATCCGAGAAGTCCTTCACACCCGATGGGTGGCCAATCCTGTACTTGTCCCCAAAAAGGGAACCAATGAATTAAGAATGTGCGTTGATTACACCGGCTTGAACAAAGCATGTCCCAAAGATCCATTTGCTTTGCTTCGCATTGACCAAGTCATTGACTCGACGGCTGGCTCTGAACTTTTGTGTTTTCTCGATGCATACTCCGGATACCACCAGATCAAGATGAGGAAGTCGGACCAATTGGCCACTTCATTCACTACCCCATATAGCATGTTTTGCTATGTCACGATGCCCTTTGGGCTGAAAAACGCAGGTGCTACCTACCAGCGGACAATGCAATGTTTCCTTCACGACCAAATTGGTCGGAACGTTCACGCCTATGTGGACGATATCGCGGTGATGTCTAAAAAGTCAAACGACTTAATCTTCGACTTAAAAGAAACCTTTGGTAATCTCCGGAAATACAACATGATGCTCAACCCTAAGAAGTGCGTCTTCGGGGTTCCAGCCGGCAAATTGTTGGGCTTCATCGTTTCCCAGCGCGGAATCGAGTTCAACCCGGAGAAAATCAAGGCCATATTAAACATAAACCGTCTGACATTCCTAAAGGAAATTCAACGACTAACAGGTTGCATCACAAAAGTTAGTCGGTTCGTCATCCGACTTGGAGAGAAGGCTTTTCCGCTCTACAAGTTGCTGAAGAAGGCGTACAAATTCACATGGACAGACGAAGAAGATGCAGCATTGAAGCAGCTCAAGGAGATTCTTTCCTCAGCGCCCATCCTTGCAGCACCCGAGCCTGGAGAGCCCCTGTTAATTTACATGGCGGCAACCAACCAGGTTATCCGCATCGTCGTCGTGGTAGAGCGAAAGGAACCAGGCTATGAGTACGGAGTTCAACGACCGGTTTACTATGTAAGCGAGGTCTTGACGGAGTCCAAGCAGCGTTACCCGCACTACCAAAAGATAGCTTATGGAGTATTCCTCGCTTCTCGGAAGCTGAGGCATTACTTTCAGGAGCACCTAATCACAGTAGTGAGCAAGACTCCACTGTCTGACATTATCAATAACAGCGACGCTATAGGAAGGGTCGTGAAGTGGGGCATTGAACTTGCCGCCTTCGAGATCACCTACAAGAGACGCGACGCTATCAAGTCACAAGCTTTGGCCGATTTTATTGCGGATTGGACGGAGATGCCAGATGCTACTCCGTTGCCAGAACCAGAGTACTGGGTGATGCACTTTGACAGATCAAAGTTGCTCAATGGCTCGGGGGCTAGTGTACTGCTACAGTCAATAAAGGAGATAAGTTGCACTAGTTCTTCAGATCCACTTTGAGGCTACAAACAACATGGCGGAGTATGAAGCACTCATTCACGGACTACATGTAGCCAAGGATATTGGCATCAAGCGCATAGTTTGCTGTGGAGATTCCGACTTAGTTGCCCAGCAGGTGGCAGGCACCTGGAATGCGCGGAACCCTATGATGGAGGCATATCGCGACGAAGTGGACGAGATAGCCAAGAGATTCTTGGGCTACGAAGTCAAGTATGTGACTAGGGAGAAAAACGAGGCGGCTGATCTACTGTCTAAGCTTGGATCAGGGCGCAAGCAAATTCCGCCAGGAGTTTTCCTAGAGCATCTACGCACACCATCCGTGAAGGGAGCCGACAATGACAACCCGGATAGAGCTGACTCTTTCGTCAACATGTTGACAAGGAGACTGCAAATAGTACGGCGAGCAAAGGGTTATACCATAATAAATGGGCAACTCTATAAAAGGAGCACTACTGGTGTATACTTAAAGTGCGTTTCCCATCTAGAAGGTATGGAAATCCTGCGCGAGATCCATCTCGGAGACTGCGGGCATCATGCCGCTCCTCGATCGTTGGTCGTGAAAGCCTTCCGGCAAGGATTCTACTAGCAGACCGCGAAGGCGGACGCCGACAAGCTGGTTGAGACATGCATAGGATGCCAGTACTATGTCCGACAACCACATGTTCCTGCTAAAGAATTGCGAACAATACCAATAACTTGGCCGTTTGCAGTCTGGGGGCTACATGGTGGGACCGTTACAGACGACACCATGTGGATTCATGCATCTGCTGGTAGCAGTTGAGAAATTCACCAAATGGATAGAAGGCAAACCCATTAGAAAGCTTGATGGGTCAATTGCCCTCAGGTTCGTCCGAGATCTAGTGGTGAGATTTGGTCTCACACATAGCATCATCACCGACAACGGAAGAAACTTGTCACTCGGAGAAGTGGAGCCCTATTGCTGGGACAAAGGCATCCGACTTGACCTTGCATCTGTGGCATACCCACAATCCAATGGTCAGGTTGAGCGAGCCAATGGATTAATTCTGCAGGGAATCAAGCCATGTCTTGAGGCACCGCTACATAGAGCAGCTGGAGCCTGGGCGGAAGAATTGCCATCTGTGCTATGGAGTTTACAAACTACACCCAATAGATCCACCGGCTACACCCCTTACTTCATGGTATATGGAGGAGAAGCCATCCTACCTTCCGACATCCTCCACGACGCACGAAGAGTTTCCGCCTTCGATGAAGATGATGCTGAAGAATCCAGACGCCTAGATGTGGACCTTCTCGAGGAGGAGCGCGTTTTTACCAGCAGAAGCTACGCAGCTACCATCGTCGCCACGTTCGGCATCGCTCATTTAAAGATGGGGATTTAGTAATCCGACTTAAGCAGAACAAGTCACATAAATTATCCCCGCCATGGGAAGGACCGTTCATCATAAGCAAGGCAATCGTGAACTCAAGGATAGACCCAACGAGGATCATAAGCGTAAGCGACGTGACCCGGATGATGACTACCCGGATCTTGATCGGCCATGGAACATAGCACAGCTACGTCCTTTCTACACTTAGCATTTTTTATCTAATCGTGTACCTCTTATATGATCAATGAAATAAAGCTCTTTGGTTCACTCATATTGCTGAGTCTTTTACCTCCTTTAGTGTTCATTGTTGGATCATATAAAACCTTTATGCACAAGTCTTGCGATTGCACTTGTAAAAATTCCGCCTACGGGCGTTAGCTTAAGTTTTCTAGTCTACACATTCTTTGTCATTTTTATGTGGATTCTGGAGTAGTGACTTTCGGCACTTATTACCGGCGATTTTATGCTCAGGTAATTGACGGTGCCATTGGGCATCATCACCTAAGTGCATGGTTCCGACGACGATTCTTCCGACTCACGAAAAGTCAAGCATAAGAACCAGAGTAATGGATAAGCCAGCACTTGCTTAAAAAATACATACATGCTGAAATTTAACTCTTAAGTAGCAGGATACGACAACCATTGTTTTCCGCCTTAAGATTACATCAACAAGTTTTTCCCGTGCACACACCAAAGGTGAAACAGAAATTACAAAGTGTTTTTTATTCTTTGGGCGCAGGAGACTTGGAGGCCGCATCATCGCAAGCCGGAGAATCACCCTCGACGTTGGAGCTGTGATGAGACTCGGAGGAGTCCTGGTTGACGTTGTCGATGAAGTTCCTGGGCACGAAGACGTCAACGTCCACCAACTCAGCAACCCTGGTGTCATAACCCGCGAGTGATGACAGGATGGCTTCGTGATCAATCTCCTTTCTGTCATCATCCACGTCGGGGATACCAGATATCACAGTGTCGATGTCGGCATCTTCATAGTGTGCCTTCACCATAGACAGCGCCATCCTTGCGCCAGCCCGTGCGCATGAAGCTTTGCAGCTCGCGACACGCTCGGGGGCTCGGCGCAGAATCTCCAAGTACTTTGTCACGGAGTCCGAGGCCTTGATATAAATCTGGAGGGGCTTGGCAATCTCCTTGGCTTGGGCGATGGCTGTATTGATGAATTTGCCGGCAAGAACCATGCATTCCTTGTCTGAAGGAGGCGAGCGGGTTAAACCCATGGGCGCTGAAAATTCCGACAAGGATCGCATGAGTTCAATAAATTCTAAGTATCCAGACTACAGAACTACAAGGCGGAGGACACTTACTGAAGATGGTGGCCTTAGCCTGCCAGACGGTTTCCGCCAAGGATTCCTTCTCTTGTTGGAGGAGCTTAAACGCTTCGTTATGGTGAAGGTTTTGCTCATCAGCAGCTTGCTTCTGATCCTTTAGGATCGCAAGCTCCTACTTCAAGCGATTGATCTCCGTGGAGGCGGAGTCCTCAAGGGATTTCATTGAATCCTTGTGCATCTTCAGCATTTCTTCCCTCTCCTTCTTAAGGATTTTGTTCTCACTGTCCACCTGCTGGATGTGCTTGGACTGCTCGACAATATCCTTGGCCTTGGCAACATGCTCAGCACGTCGGAGAAAACAAAGTACACAGTGAGTACTCGAAGAAGGAAGGCACAAAAGTAAGACGGAAATGCGCAAAAAGAAAACAGACTCTTGTTTTTGATGATCTATTCTTTCAAGATGGCAGTTTTACCCTTTTCGGCTTCAAGATCTGCGCGCATCTTCTCATACTTGTCGTTGGCCAAGACCCTCCGAGCATTCTCATTCTGTGGAAACAAATACAAAGATAAGTCGTTGTTTGGTCTTCTTGGAGCCCCTAGTCGAGATTCTCCACCTAGATGCTCGGGGGCTACAGCGAGAGTTTTTAAACTTATCAATGTGCTTAGCTTTTCGTTAAAGCATCTAGTCGGAGCTACTTCAGTTCTCGATTAGAATCTTGGGGGCTACAGTATAAAGTTTTTAGCTCGGAAAATGCTTAGCTTTTATTTAAGCATCTAGTCGGAACTAATTCAGTTACAACTAGAAGATTTGGGGCTACAGCACTGAAAATTATGAACAATGTGTATGCTACTCTTGAAGCATCTAGTCGGAATAATTTCTTCCATCTAAATGCTTGGGGGCTACAGTGAGAGTTCTTTCTAACTTAGTCACTCTTACAGGATATAGATGGAAAACCTATGGTTTTCCGTCTACATCCTCAGGGGCTACAGTGGGATACTCGTATGAAATGCAAAAGGTAAAGTAAAACTTACAAGTGCAATGATCTTGAGGTTTGTAGCGCTCTCGGCTAGCAGCTTGCCAAAGGAAATGATATTTCGTCGCAAGATGTCTGCTTGTCAGAGAAGTTCCTCAAGACCGCACGTCGGAGATGACGGCACTCCTCCAGGAACCATAGTCGTGTTACTCGGCAGGAGCGCCGGGTAAACTATCTTTGGGAACTCGAAAGGTTTCTAGGGAGCAGTGGCGCCGCCTTCGGCAGAGGTACCAGCTCCCACCACCGCCTTTCCGCTACCGATGGCATCCTTAGCCGGAGATTCAGCCATTTGAAGAGCAGCGCTCTCCTACGTCGCCTGCTCGCCGACAACAGCGAGTTCAGTAGAGGCGCCAGAATCCACTTCCATGGCGGAAGGGCCTGGTGCCTCCTGGACTTGAGATCTTGTTGGAGCAGAGGAGGGTTTGATGGAAGGAGTGGCAGGGGCAATGGCGGGGGAGGAGTCGCGATGCAGCATATCTTTGATATTTCTAGAAGCCCCAAGAGTCTTGGAGGACTTATTGAGGCTGGTTGTGGCTTTCTTCCTGAAACGTGCAAAATGCATAAGTACAGGAATAAGACAGATAAATAAGACAATGTCGGAGAATGAGAGGCTTACACTAGGGGGGCGCTTTGGAAAACATCCCGGTGGCTTTCTTCTTTTCCGCCTCCAGGGCGGCAGTACTATTTTTGGAGGCTCCACCCTCCGTCTTCTTCTTCTTGCCTCCGTCAGCAGCGTCAGAGGTGGTGCTCTTCCGCTTTTGCGCCAACGGGGCATCATCGTCGGACACGACCGTGACTTCCTTCATCTTTGGATCATATATTTGGGCAGCCAGGTTGTCCTCATCTAGATCTCTAAGCTGTTAAGTAAGAAATCACCGTGTTAGATAAGATGGCACTAGTAAGACGGATAAACTAGAGCAATGTCATACACAGAAAATAAATACCTACCTTTGGGCACTTTCCGTCCACGTACATGTCGCAGGTGATGGTGAAGCCACGCTTGTTATCCTTCACCTTGACGATGTCCTTCAGACGGAGCTTGACGGAGTCGCTCGAGAAGTTATCCACGGAGATCCGAAGGGAATCCTTTCGATCACTCATGTAGTCGTGCAAGAACTTCGCGCGGTGCTGCAGAGGTTGGATTCGCCTGATGAACCAGCACATGGCTAGGTCCAAGCCGGTCAAACCTGCCTCTACGAACCACTCGATCCGCCTTATTGCGCGAGAAGAATTGAGGTCGGAGGGAATGGAGGCATGGGATCTCCATGTGGAAACTTCAGCGGCGGCTCCATCCACGAAGTCCGGGTATGTCACTTCTCGGCCCGCCAAAGGAATGTCGGGGCCGTAGAAGTACGTCCGCTGCCAGTTTTTGCACGACTCGTGGTCGACGATATCGGGGAACCGCTGGCCAGGTCGGATCTTGAAGCTTATGGTGCCGCAGTTCCTAAGCTCTTCCCTACTATGTCCGGCTTCACGTTTTACGGTGAAGAAATACACGAACAAGTCTAACCTAGGCTTAATACCTAGGTAACCCTCACAAAGTGCCGCGAAGTTGCTAAGGACTAAGATACTATTTGGAGAGAGGTTATGGGGTTGGACTTTGAAGTGGTTCAAGACGGACAGAAAGAAGTGGGAGATGGGCAGAGAAACACCGCGTACCAGCTAGGCCTTGAGGTACACCTTTTCTCAGGCTTGGGGAGAAGGTGTCACCTCGCCGGTCGGCGCCGCCTACCAGACTGTAGCATCCCAATTGTCTAACAATTGCAATGCTACTAGCCTAGTCTATATAATGGCTACTTCATATATATAATTGTTGCATCATAATTATATCATGCTCATGTCATCATGCCACCTTGCATTTGAGCATCATATAAAACCCTTTCTGGTTTGGTTCTTCTCTCATATGCATTGTTAATTGTATTTGCCTCTTGATATTGTATTTGGTTATTGATATATTTTTTACATGCCCAAGTTGAGTTGGGGGCATATCTTTTATCCAACTCAACCACCTTCTCTGTCACCACCTTATAATTCCACCATCCAACTAAATATGAGCTTTGCACTTTATTTGGTTTTACTATCTAGCTCATGTGTGTTGGGATGGGTCCACTTCTTTGTCTACATGCTCTCATATATGCTATATGTTGTTTTCACAATTATTGGTGGGCAATTATTATACATGCATGGCCCATGCAAGCTACCATCACTCTTTTTTTTTTAATTCTTTTGTTTTGAGATGAGATTGATTTATTAAATCATCCATTCCATCCTTCCACCTCTCTTCTATTTGTTTGCTTTGATCATGTTGTCCTCTTGGAGATTCCTTCTTTGAGCTTGTTTTAAAATCAAACCAAAACAATTCAGATAAAACCATATCCATCTAATATATCTTTCTCTCACTCCAAACCTAGCTAACTACCCTAGCTTCAGGAGTGTGTGTGTGTGTGTATCCATGCATGCATGCAAGTGCGTGTGTAGATGCATGTACAATTGTACATGCATGAGCACCCGAGCAAAGCATATGTCCTGTTTGCCATGGTTTTCTCCTTCCTTCTTACTGTGCCATCCAGCCTAATCAGGCCCTCTCTTCTGACCGGCAACCAACCAGCAAGCCGAGCCGCACCTCTCTATTCCCACTCCAAACCTTGACCAAAACCAGACCCCAGCTGCACCCCTCCCTGGCCTAGCCCGACCAACCCCACCAGCCAGTGCCCTGTTCATCTTCCCGTCCAACACGTGAGCGCCAACCAGGCAAAGGACGGCACCCCACGCCTCGCGCGTGCTCTCGCGCCCCTCTGCATAAAGCGAGCAGCAACACCGCAAGCACCATCCCCATCCATCCTTTTCCCCAGATCAGATCGAGATCCCCTTCTTCTTCCTCTCCACGCCGTCACCATGTCCTGGCCACATAAATCCTAGCCATCGCAGTCCTACTGTCATCGTCGCCGAGCCACCTTGTCCAAGAGTCAAAGTTGACGCTGTTGAAGCTGCTCGGGACAGGGAGCGAGGATGTAACACCCTCAGACTCGGCCCTATGCAAGTTTCAGCGCTCCCCGCCAAAACCCGCATAGAAACGATTCAAAGGTGCCCACCAGGCACTTGCGTGCGGGTGGAAAACGAAGTAATAACATTACACAACAGTCCTCGATGGGACCCACAGAACAGATATATATACAACATGACTACATGAATCAAGAATACAGATATACAGAACAAAGATCCAAAACACCTTGAAAACGATAGAGCGTCCAACTACGGACAAGATGCAAATGGGGATAAGAGCCCTGAAGAATAACCAATGGCGTCCATAACCCTGCCCAGGCCAAGCCGGAAGGGTAACCCTGCTAACGACGTCAGTACTGAGGCCAGTACACGGCGAGGCTAGAATTCGGCGGTCCTCGCCTACATAGGTATGGTGGACTGAAGCGGCAGCGCAGCATGCACTAAACAACCTATAGAGTCTCGATATAACTGTCGGCTATCAGAGAGGGATAAGAAAGACCTATTCGGAACCATCCTGATACTACCACCAAACATACCCATCCTGGTGTTTCCCCCTCGAGACCAAACGAGGAAGTCAACCGAGGAACTCACACCGTTGGAAGTTTTATTTATTCAGTTATCGTTGCAGCAATTACTAGTCAGGTATAGATAGTCATCCTGATATATAAGCAGTGGGCACTTTTAGTTAACCATTCCGTTGTAGTTGCAACACTTACTAGTCAGATACAATTAACATGAGATATCCCAAAACCCAGCAGTTGTTGGTAATTTTATTTAGCCATTCTGTTATAGTTGCAATACTTACTAGTCAGATACAATGGTAGCAAGCGTCAACCCAAACAAGCAATTGTTGGCAATTTTATTTAGCCATTACATTATAGTGAAGCTGATTACTAGTCATTATAAAGTCAAATTTATAGCACTACTTTAGTTATAGTTGTCTATGATCGAGATACTATGCTCCAAGTCGTCCATAACCGCTGACACGGCTTTCAGAAAGTTTTACCCTGCAGGGGTGCACAAATAGCAACACACACTCGATCAACCTCGGAAAAACCAAATCAAAACCCAACGAGGCTTTCACGACAAAGCAATCACAAGATTCAGAAATATTTCAGGGGGCCACCCCATTAAGCTATCCGCAACGAAGTTAGCTGACTCCGAAACGGACTCAAGGTTTGCGTCAATGGCTGTAAACGACTGGGAACCCGAAAGTGTTACTGGGCTTGTCGATACCGCGAAAACACTCCGCTTCCCTAAACAGTACATGTGCAGTACCTCGCACAATTTAAATAAAACAGTAAAGCATGGCATAAGTATAGGATAGTAAATAAAACCTCAAACTAGTTTGTGGCCCCAAGAAATAAGAATGAATCAAGCTCTGGCTCAGGGGGGTCCGATAATCCTCCCGGATGTGGATAGCGCGAATATTCAAGGAACAGGTATCAAGTACTCGGGGTCCTACGGGACACAAGTGGACGGTTAACAACCAAATAACATCTATTGCCCACCTGTGCCTCTGCATTTACCTACTTCAATTTTAGTTATTAAATAGTAATTAAAGTCTTGATCATCTCCAACAATAAACACACGGCAATACTCCAACAACTGTGGTACTTGACGACACGCAACAGCACTTGAGCAAGCAACTACGACGCGCAGGTCCAACTATCTACCAAACAACAGTAATAGTATGTGTCCAAGGCAATATAAGGCTGCAAGGGATATCACGGGTACGAAAACTAGAGAGACGCAACACAGATAGCAATAGATCAACATGAGGGAAACAAATACTATAAAAGTAATATAGGTAGAAAGGGGGAGGTGCTCGCCTGAAAACATTGCCGAAGGTTCATCCGAAGATCGGGGCGAAGCTCACATCAACTCAACGGCCTTATCCGAGAAGAAGCAAAACACTAGAATAAACACCGGATGCAATATTTAATACTACGACAAAAGATCGGGCATGATGCATGTATGATGTATGACAAGGCAAAGCTGCGATGCATTTAGGTCATATTAAGCGGAACCGGGGTCCCGACAATTAGTTAGATGGTTCATGTTGTTTAGATACCCCGCAATTTAAATGTTGTCTTAACAAGTCAAAACATGGCATCGGTTCACTACACAAATTTAAATGAGACCAATATTAGACTAGATTCGCCCACATATGGCCTCCATGTTTAATTATAAGGTGAATCGACATAGTGCCCCCAAACCACACAAATATGCATGCGAGATGAATGATTTAATGCAACAAGTTATATTATTTATAAAATATAGGTCACGGAAAAGAGATCACACATTAGTGTCGAAGGTCTTGGTTCGGAGTGGTTCGAGGGATCGGTCTTCGGGGATCCGACCATCGGATCCATGAAGAAGAGCTCAGGGCCTTCGGTCCGAGAACGAGGTCTTCGCATTCTATGATGAAGTTCTTGCGGGTTCGCGGCCTCGGACAAATGCTCTGTGTAGTAGATCTTGACGTCTTGAGGGTGGCGGGTTCAAGGGTCTTGCGCAACTTGTCGGGGTAGAACTTGGTGTCGCTCTGTCCTTGGAAGATCTTGGCGACATCACGATAGGGTTTGCTATGGAAGATGCTTCAGAGGACCAGACCCTCATACACAGGTGGTGACACATGATGTCCGTGGAAAACAAACGAACTGCAAACTCCACTAAGCATGGTTTTCATCCGGCCTCCACGCGCGGAACACCAGGGTGTGGTTCGAGGCTTCCTTGGACGCTGGCCACGCAGCTGTGCTGCAGGGACCTCTCAAGGGCGTCGAGCACACGTGGCCGGTGGCGGCTTGCAGACGCAAGGGGAGGGGCGGTTCGACGGGGAGGAGACGGTGACATAGATACACGCGCGCGGCGCGGCAGGATAGAGGAGCTTTGCGGCGAGGTGGAGAAGTCCGGCGAGGCGGGGCGGAGCGGACAAGGAGGAGGTCGGCGGCGCGGTGAGGCAGAGGGGGAGCGGCGGCGGTTGTGGCCGGAGCCGGGAGGAGGGCGGCCGGAGGTGGGGGTTGGGGCAGCGCTGAGGCGGCGAGACCGGGGCCCTGCGCGGGAGCGGCGGCGCTCGGGGCCAGAGAAGAAGGGGTCGCGGCGGGGAGGGACAGGACGGCCGACGCGAGGGGTGAGGTCGACGGAGGGGCACTTCCATGCGCCGGAGAGGCGCCATGCGGTGGCGGGAACTCGGACAACGGCCTGGAGGGAGCTCGGCGGCGACGCCACTGCGAGAAGGAAGACGCGGCAGGGGAGGCGACGGACATCAGGGTAGCAGAGGACGAGCCGGTCGAGCTTGCTGAGGAGTAGCAGGCCGGCGAGGTCGGGCCAGGGATGGCCGCGGGCGTCGAGCCCGAGAAGGAGGAGGGCGGCTAGAAGACGAGGTTGAGGCGCTCGCAGGCCAGAGAGAGGCGGCGCGCTAGAGCTCCGGGGCGACCGGGCCAGGGGAAGCCGTCGTGGGAGGAAGGATTTCGTGGGGAGGCGAGAGATGGTGGGTGGGCCCCTTGGGAACGCGTGCGGGCAGAGGGAGGCGATGGCGTTGGGGAGGGAGGCATGTCCAGGGGCGGTGGAACCGGGGACGGGGCGGGAAACGGCAGGTGGGGTCGGGGTGGGCCACGCGGGCAGAGGCAGGTGGGGGCGGTTCGGCTGGGTGGAGGCCAGGCTGAGGTGGCGGGCTGGGATAGGATAGGGGGAAGGGAGTGGTGAGGTGGAGGGAGGGGATTGGAGGGGGTGAGGTGGCTGAAGGGTGGGTAGAATAGGACTAGGTAGGAAAATATTTTAGGTAGGCTGGTTTTGGACTGGGGTGGCCGACTGGGTCGGATCGGCCCGGTTCGGCTGCTCCCTAAAAATATTTTAACATTTTATTTATTTAAAACGGGGCGTTTGCAAACCGTGGTTAGTCAAAACAAAATATTCCGGAGACCCGGGTTTTAATTTGAATAACGACAGGCGTATTTAGAAAACAAAACTAGGCGTTTCGAAAATAGTTTAGACAAAAACCATGCATGATGATGACGATGCTCAAATGCAATGTGGCATGATGTCACGAGCATGCGGTCATGATGATGCAATGCACAAAATCAATGCGATTTTCTAGTAGTGGTTTTTGCGGGGCGCCACAATTCGACACCACTAACAATGGATCTCGCCCTCGAGATCCGCCTCATGGTACCGGAAAGAAGGTCGGTGATCTGCATATTCTCGCTTCGTGTAGATCCTCGCGACACCACTAACAAGAGGCTGTTGTCCGTGACCGTCGAGGGAAACACTCCGGAAAACAAAAGGTCGAAGGTAGAGGTATCAACAAATAAAGCCACCTATAGCTTCCGTGGACGGAGTAAAATTGCAATGATTCACCATTCAATGTGCAAGAGCGAATGATAAGAGTAGTCGGATGGTGATCAGTCCATCGCGCACCCAAAGCATTACTCTACAGATGAATAGGAAATTATGCAACCAACTCTCAGAATTCAGATTGTAGATCTCGACAAGCGAGGTTCGGAAACAAAGGAGTGATGCAGACTCCGCATCGGATCTGGCGTAGATGATGTCGTCGCGTAGGAAAACACCGGAAGGGACAAACAAGGAACAAAGAATGGTACCACAGTAGACGGATTCCTCAGACAGCATGAACACCGGATGGTAGAACACCGTTATCAAAGGAGGAAGCGAAACCCTGAAGGTACGACGAAAACCCAACCACGAGAAATCCTGGACTCGAAGAGAGAGAAGAGAGAGGATTCAAAACACGCAGAGGTGAGAGGAGAGCAGCAGAGGGGTAAGGAGTAAATTAGACCTAATCAGAACTATCCAACCGATTTTGCAAAAATAGTTTTGACACTCTACTTCGGCCGTTAGCTAGGTTATCCTACAGGCTGGACTTGTGGGGTATCGCAACTGCTGAGCTCTGATACCACTCTGTAACACCCTCAGAATCGGCCCTATGCAAGTTTCAGCGCTCCCCGCCAAAACCCGCATAGAAACGATTCAAAGGTGCCCACCAGGCACTTGCGTGCAGGTGGAAAACAAAGTAATAACATTACACAACAGTCATCGATGGGACCCACAGAACAGATATATATACAACACGACTCCATGAGTCAAGAATACAGATATAAAGAACAAAGATCCAAAAAACCTTGAAAACGATAGAGCGTCCAACTACGGACAAGATGCAAATGGGGCTAATAGCCCTGAAGAATAACGAATGGCGTCCATAACCCTGCCCAGGCCAAGACGGAAGGGTAACCCTGCTAACGACGTCGGTCTCAAAACCTGCTTAAACAAAAGGGGTGCCGACGAAGGGCAAAGGAAAAAGATAGAGCGGTCGGTACTGAGGCCAGTACACGGCGAGGCTAGAATTCGGCGGTCCTCGCCTACATAGGTATGGTGGACTGAAGCGGCAGCGCAGCATGCACTAAACAACCTATAGAGACTCGATATAACTGTCGGCTATCAGAGAGGGATAAGAAAGACCTATTCGGAACCATCCTGATACTACCACCAAACATACCCATCCTGGTGTTTCCCCCTCGAGACCAAACGAGGAAGTCAACCGAGGAACTCACACCGTTGGCAGTTTTATTTATTCAGTTATCTTTGCAGCAATTACTAGTCAGGTATAGATAGTCATCCTGATATAATAAGCAGTGGGCACTTTTAGTTAACCATTCCGTTGTAGTTGCAACACTTACTAGTCAGATACAATTAGCATGAGATATCCCAAAACCCAGCAGTTGTTGGTACTTTTATTTATCCGTTCCGTTATAGTTGCAATACTTACTAGTCAGATATAATGGTAGCAAGCGTCAACCCAAATAAGCAATTGTTGGCAATTTTATTTAGCCATTCCATTATAGTGAAGCTGATTACTAGTCATTATAAAGTCAAATTTATAGCACTACTTTAGTTATAGTTGTCTATGATCGAGATACTGTGCTCCAAGTCGTCCATAACCGCGGACACGGCTTTCAGAAAGTTTTACCCTGCAGGGGTGCACAAATAGCAACACACACTCGATCAACCTCGGAAAAACCAAATCAAAACCCAACGAGGCTTTCACGACAAAGCAATCACAAGATTCAGAAATATTTCAGGGGGCCACCCCATTAAGCTACCCGCAACGAAGTTAGCTGACTCTGAAACGGACTCAAGGTTTGCGTCGATGGCTGTAAACGACTGGGAACCCGAAAGTGTGACTGGGCTTGTCGATACCGCGAAAACACTCTGCTTCCCTAAACAGTACAGGTGCAGTACCTCACACAATTTAAATAAAACAGTAAAGCATGGCATAAGTACAGGATAGTAAATAAAACCTCAAACTAGTTTGTGGCCCCGAAATAAGAATGAATCAAGCTCTGGCTCAGGGGGTCCCATAATCCTCCCGGATGTGGATAGCGCGAATATTCAAGGAACAGGTATCAAGTACTCGGGGTCCTACGGGACACAAGTGGACGGTTAACAACCAAATAACATCTTTGCCCACCTGTGCCTCTGCATTTACCTACTTCAATTTAAGTTATTAAACAGTAATTAAAGTCTTGATCATCTCCAACAATAAACACACGGCAATACTCCAACAACTGTGGTACTTGACGACACGCAACAGCACTTGAGCAAGCGACTACGACGCGCAGGTCCAACTATCTACCAAACAACAGGTAATAGTATGTGTCCAAGGCAATATAAGGCTACAAGGGATATCACGGGTACGAAAAATAGAGCGACGCAACACAGATAGCAATATATCAATAGGAGGGAAACAAATATTATAAAAGTAAGATAGGTAGAAAGGGGGAGGTTCTCGCCTGAAAACATTGACGAAGGTTCATCCGAAGATCGGGGCGAAGCTCACATCAACTCAACGGCCTTATCCGCGAAGAAGCAAAACACTAGAATAAACACCGGATGCAATATTTAATACTACGGCAAAAGATCGGGCATGATGCATGTATGATGTATGACAAGGCAAAGCTGCGATGCATTTAGGTCATATTAAGCGGAACCGGGGTCCCGACAATTAGTTAGATGGTTCATGTTGTTTAGATACCCCGCAATTTAAATGTTGTCTTAACAAGTCAAAACATGGCATCGGTTCACTACACAAATTTAAATGAGACCAATATTAGACTAGATTCGCCCACATATGGCCACCATGTTTAATTATAAGGTGAATCAGCATAGTGCCCCCAAACCACACAAATATGCATGCGAGATGAATGATTTAATGCAACAAGTTATATTATTTATAAAATATAGGTCACGGAAAAGAGATCACACATTAGTGTCGAAGGTCTTGGTTCGGAGGGGTTCGAGGGATCGGTCTTCGGGGCTCCGACCATCGGATCCATGAAGAAGAGCTCAGGGCCTTCGGTCCGAGAACGAGGTCTTCGCATTCTATGATGAAGTTCTTGCGGGTTCGCGGCCTCGGACAAATGCTCCGTGTAGTAGATCTTGACGTCTCGAGGGTGGCGGGTTCAAGGGTCTTGCGCAACTTGTCGGGGTAGAACTTGGTGTCGCTCTGTCCTTGGAAGATCTTGGCGACATCACGATAGGGTTTGCTACGGAAGATGCTTCAGAGGACCAGACCCTCATACACAGGTGGTGACACATGATGTCCGTGGAAAACAAACGACCTGCAAACTCCACTAAGCATGGTGTTCATCCGGCCTCCACGCGCGGAACAACAGGGTGTGGTTCGAGGCTTCCTTGGACGCTGGCCATGCAGCTGTGCTGCAGGGACCTCGCAAGGGCGCCGAGCGCACGTGGCCGGTGGCGGCTTGCAGACGCAAGGGGAGGGGCGGTTCGACGGGGAGGCGATGGTGACATAGATACACGCACGCGGTGCGGCAGGATAGAGGAGCTCTGCGGCGAGGTGGAGAAGTCCGGCGAGGCGGGGCGGAGCGGACAAGGAGGAGGTCGGCGGCGCGGTGAGGCAGAGGGGGAGCGGCGGCGGTTGTGGCTGGAGCCGGGAGGAGGGCGGCCGGAGGTGGGGGTTGGGGCAGCGCTGAGGCGGCGAGACAGGGGCCCTGCGCGGGAGAGGCGGCGCTCGGGGCCAGAGAAGAAGGGGCCGCGGCGGCGAGGGACAGGACGGCCGACGCGAGGGTTGAGGTCGACGGCAGGGCGCTGCCACGCGCTGGAGAGGCGCCATGCGGTGGCGGGAACTCGGACAACGGCCTGGAGGGAGCTCGGCGGCGACGCCACTGCGAGAAGGAAGACGCGGCAGGGGAGGCGACGGACATCAGGGTAGCAGAGGACGAGCCGGTCGAGCTTGCTGAGGAGTAGCAGGCAGGCGAGGTCGGGCCAGGGATGGCCGCGGGCGTTGAGCCCGAGCAGGAGGAGGGAGGCTAGAAGACGAGGTTGAGGCGCTCGCAGGCCAGAGAGAGGTGGCGCGCTAGAGCTCCGGGGCGAGCGGGCCAGGGGAAGCCGTCGTGGGAGGAAGGAGTTCGTGGGGAGGCGAGAGATGGTGGGTGGGCCCCTTGGGAACGCGTGCGGGCAAAGGGAGGCGATGGCTTTGGGGAGGGAGGCGTGTCCAGGGGCGGTGGAACCGGGGACGGGGCGGGATGGCACATCAGTCGGGGTGGGCCACGCGGGCAGAGGCATGTGGGGGCGGTTCGGCTGGGTGGAGGCCAGGCTGAGGTGGCGGGCTAGGATAGGATAGGGGGAAGGGAGTGGTGAGGTGGAGGGAGGGGATTGGAGGGGGTGAGGTGGCTGAAGGGTGGGTAGAATAGGACTAGGTAGGAAAATATTTTAGGTAGGCTGGTTTTGGACTGGGGTGGCCGAATGGGTCTGATCGGCCCGGTTCGGCTGCCCCCTAAAAATATTTTAACATTTTATTTATTTAAAACGGGGCGTTTGCAAACCGTGGTTAGTCAAAACAAAATATTCCGGATACCCGGGTTTTAATTTGAATAACGACGGGAGTATTTAGAAAACAAAACTAGGCGTTTCGAAAATAGTTTAGACAAAAACCATGCATGATGATGACGATGCTCAAATGCAATGTGGCATGATGACACGAGCATGCGGTCATGATGATGCAATGCACAAAATCAACGCGATTTTCTAGTAGTGGTTTTTGCGGGGCACCACAGAGGAGGAGAAGTGGCCTGTGTCGCCGCCATCCCCACGCACGCCGCCAACCAGCGCCGCGGACACCGCCGTCGCCATCTCACCGCTGCCTCCTCGTCGTTGCACGCTCTACCTAACTCGGCTATGGAGCGGGCGCTCGGTGAGAACACTCCCTCGACTTCCCATGTACCCCCTCGCCCTGGCCTCGCCTTCACCCATGTTCGCCGCATGCCGCGCCTCTCGTGCATAGCTAGCAACTCGCCCGCTCGCGCAGCTTGACGGGACAGCAGCAGAAGTTCCGCACACCTCTGAACCCGCGTGTATTCCGACGAACCTACATCTCCACCGGCGAGGATTCCTTGACAATAAACAATCTAGGTTGTCCCAACAACACACAGGGTCAAATTTCTTCCAAACCAGTGGACTATATCTCCCGTTCTGGTTGATCGAAGTCAGCCCGATCTCCGCTTATTCCGAATCTTCTTACAGTCTGAAAGCCGACAGAAAGCTCTTTGGTCTTCGTTTTTTTTTCTGACGATGTGGTCCAGATCCGGCGAAGCTTCCTTGATCAAAGTGGTTCTTCTATTTTCCCTCTACGAACCGGCGCAGACGGCACCTCAACCCGACTACCCTAGCGCTCGTAATCATCCTCGAAAGACAGCTTCATCTCACGGACAAAACGCTAATAGAAAATTCAGTTAACGTCATGCTTTCATCTCTGATCCCTTCAAGTTTCCTATCACCACAGTCAATCTTTGGCATTTTTCTTCGCTTGTACTTCTTACGTGATGTACCAGCTTCACACAGAATCAAACCACACTTAAATCGGTGGCCTAAATCCTCCGGAATCGTCCGCCAAAGTTCAGCCTAGCTAGCAGTTTTTGCACGATCAATTTCAGAGATTTCTTTAGAAAACTTGCGTGCTCATGCGGCTTATGCGAAAATCCCCTTCGCCTTCTCGTGTTTCAACCATCAGTCCATCCAACAGTACCCAGGCTCGCCCACGTGTCGCCGCTCGGCTAGCCGCGCGCATAAAGTGGCCCCAGCACCTTCGGCCCTACCGTTCAGTTACCGCGGGTAGGATAGTGCTGAGTAAGAAAATCCCTGGAGCCTTTTTAAATACAAATAAAATTCTAGAAATAATTTATATCAAATTAATTCGTATCTTTTTATCTATCCTAAATTTGAACAAACTGATTCAATAAAATATGAATGTTCCCAGATATGAATTCAACCATATTTTCCAATTTGACCAGATTTGACTCTAACTAGTTAAATCTTTAACATTTGACCATATTTTAATTATTTTACATTTAATATTGATTTAAATTCACAAATTTGAATAATATGTGTAATATATGTTTTTGAATCAGAAAAATATGAGGAATATGGATATGCTATTTGAAACATCATTTGAACTATTTAAAATTTCGAAATAATTTAGTTCTTAATAAATGTTTTTTCCTAAATATTGCATAACTTTAATTCCGTAATTCCGAATTCGACAAATGATATGTCTAAATCGATCAGCTCGACGAGACCTTTCTGTTTATGCATTCCATGTTCTGTTTTGCAGCATGCAAAATATAAATATAAAGTATACAGCAACTTATTTGAGTATAAAATATGATTAAAACTCCATAAAATGCTTATTTCTTGTATTCCAGACCACACCCATGCCATGCTACATTACTGCCATGCAAATTGTGCATCATTCATCATGGCATGATTGTTTGCTTGTCGCATTTTATTCATATGCTTGTGCACTTTATTTATGTTGGCCCTTGTTTGTTTGGTTCTTCTTCGAATAGACGCTGAGCAGGGGATATATCAAGAAACCCAGGAGCACTACCCAGATCCTTCTCTCGCTTCAACTGAGCTGCCAGGCAAGCACTACCACATGCTTGCATACATATAGTACCTATTGCCTCTATCTTATTCTTGCATCATTGAGTCTCGATTGCATTAAACTGAATCCCAAGTATTGCATAGCTTTTACTTTTAAACCCCACCGAAGCTTGTTCCTCCATCCCATGAGCCATTACTAAAGGAGTTGTTTGAGCCATGCGAGTCGTAGAACAACATGTGTAGGGTATGTGAGTGTCTGATGGATAACGAGGTACCTAAACAACTTAACCTGAGTAGTATGGGATAACTAATGAAAGTGGCACCGGTGAGCAATATCTGCTATTTGGTTTTTCATGCTCACTTGTGTCCCGTTGGACCCCGAGTACTTGATTCCTGTTCCTTGAATATTCGCGCTATCCACATCCGGGAGGATTATGGGACCCCCCTGAGCCAGAGCTTGATTCATTCTTATTTCTTGGGGCTACAAACTAGTTTGAGGTTTTATTTACTATCCTGTACTTATGCCATGTTTTACTGCTTTATTTAAAATTGTGCGAGGTACTGCATCTGTACTGTTTAGGTCAGCAGAGTGTTTTTGCGGTATCGACAAGCCCAGTAACATTTTCGGGTTCCCAGTCGTTTACAGGCACTGGCGCAAACCTTGGGTCCGTCTCGGAGTCGGCTAACTTCGTTGCGGGTGTACTCAATGGGGTGGCCCCCTGAAATATATCTGAATCTTGTGATTGCTTTGTCGTGAAGGCCTCGTTGGGTTTTGATTTGGTTTTTCCAAGGTTGATCGAGTGTGTGTTGCTATTTGTGCACCCCTGCAGGGTAAAACTTTCTGAAAGCTGTGTCCGCGGTTATGGACGACTTGGAGCACAGTTTCTCGATCATAGACAAGTATAACTAAAGTACCGCTTTTAATTTGACTAAGTAACTGACTAGTAAATAGTGCAACACTCATGGAATGGATAATAAAACTGTCAACGGATGGGGGTTGTTCGTCCGCTTCCTCGTTGGTAAGCGAGGAGGAGGATGAATCTTTTGATATTACTGTTATAACTGTTGTCATTAATTCACGGACATCCGTCTATCTTTGGTTAGGCGGATGGTTAGCGAGTATCTATAGAATTGCTAGGTATTATCTTTTGCTGCAATTGCGTCACCCCAGGTTGTGTCCCCTTTAGAGGCATAAAGACTTGCTGATTACCCCTAGGGTCTCACACGATAAATTGTTTGATTCAGATGAACAGGTAAACTCGCAAGATGGATACTGGGTGGAGGAGACGGACGATGTGGGCAACGATCATTCGGTGTAGAGATTCCGGGAACGGGGATCCGTGAGATCTGTGGGCGGGATGCGTTTATTTTATGGGGCATCTTATGCCAATTTGCTTCTTATCCGTACTCGGATCTTGTTGCCGCTTCCGCCTGATACTCTGATGTTTGATGTATGAGGAGATATCCTAAACTATTATATCTATCTAGGATATTTGGATCTTGCCGTATGGCGTTGCAATATTTCTATTTCTTTTAGATGGAATGGCTCTGATGTACTATTGTATGGTGGCTTGCATACATACCCATTTTTGTATGTAGTTGATCCCTTCGCCTGCCGATTACGCCGCCCGTTCTTGTCCCGATGTTTGGAAATGGTTGGGACGGCCGAAAGGTCTACCTGTGAGTGGCATTTGGGCCCCACCGTACTATTTCAACCATTTCCGCTCATCCAGACTTGTAACTAGGAGCGTAATTCACCGAGGTAGTTACAATTGGTATCAGAGCCATCCCGCCCTTCAGGGTCTCAGCCAAATGGTCGTTGTCAGTCTAGCAAATATTTTGGTAGCGAGAGTAGGACTGCTTCCATTTTTTTCTTACCCACCCACCCACTCTTTTCTGGTAAGGAAGTGTAACGTTTTCAATCCTCTTCTTAAAAGTTCAAACTAGGATTCACGTGTTCTGGGTTTCCGTAGTACCATAGGTTGTGTGTGTGCGTGTGTGTGTGTAATTCCTTGTCTATCTGTTGTATCCAACATGTTATCTTTATCTGCCTTTGGTTATCAACTGTTGGTACATTCCATACTGACAGGCTTTTGAATACCGGCGCGATCTATCTGACTCCTTGTTAACCGGTGCCATCTTCTTAAGGGTGTCCTTCCTTCTAGCAACTCCACATTCTGTGAAACCATCAGGTAGCGATTAGCAACTATTGGTATACCGCTACCTGATAAGTGTTTTTGCGCATCTATTGATATTTTAATGCCGAAAAATGCGGAAAAATTTTCTTTGATACATCTGTGCTTCCACACTCCTTTTCAGTCGTGTGTGAAACATTATCTATCTCCCTTTTATCAGCATGTCCATGCTAACTCATTCTTTTGTCACCGGCGCTTAATCCTAGAGTTTCTTTTCATCTCCAATTCTCTTGGGCTAATTACATAACATGTGTCGATCCGATGCTGGTGATTGTAATTTGGTTCTCGGCATAGCTATATTCCACTCATGATAAGTGTCATATCGGTCTGGATGATGGAGTGGAATATGGAAAATGCAATCACCACTATCCTCCAAATGGTGACGGTTATCTCCTGTGATTTTGAGTACACCGCGATCATATCTATGCATATTCAAGCATCTTTGGCAATCCAGAGTTTCTCCAAGCACTACGGCGGTCTATCATCTGTCCATCATGCTGCACATCCTTTTGAACCCATATCTGCACAATTCTCCTGGATACGAGGGAATTGCATCTTTTCGTCTCTGATAGCTTTGCTTAAGGTATGAGCTATCATCGGTTGTTATCCAAGATCTCTTTATCTTTGTAACCGGTGATCCGATCGACAAAGTGAACCAGGTGACATCTCTTTTTCTTCCGAAGGACCAGTTAACCTATTCTGTCAGCGCATCTTCTTCAACAGGAATCCTTACTCGTAACGTTGATCTTTCAAAGAGCGTTGAGCTCAGAAAGTGTTTCGAGCATTTGTTCGTTCTCCCGCCTATTGAACTTGGCATTCTGGGAATATCTTGTTAATCCATGGTGGTATATGTTGATAATATGCTTGCCTATTCGATATCTATGGAAGGACATGGAAGATCATCTGTGTCTCTTTCTCTCGAACTTCGTGAGCACTGCATGTGTGCAAAGTCTCAAAGTGAGAATTCTGACTTTTTGAAGTCACATATCTCAACCACGTCCTTCTGCTAAATACATTACTTCAACTCTGGAATCAGCAAGTCCATTGTTAATTCCATCCTCCATCTTCAACCAATCCGGAGTTGTTCCTTGTTGGCAAGTTATCATCGTCGTTCCGCTGAAGATTTCCTTAAGGCTGCTAAATCTCTCTCAATCATTTCAAGAAGAACATGGAGTTCTTTCACCTCAATCTCGTTAAGTAATCTCTTGAAACCCTCTCGCTCTATCGTCTATGCTCAATCCACCGGAGGCCATGAAGACCTTCCAGATCTTTTATTCCTTCTGTTCAAGTGGTGCTATCTTTTTCTATATCTGTGAAATTTTGCAGTTGTCTCCGTGTTCTTCCTTTATATCTTTCCGGTGGCTTGGTACTTCCGACATGACGACAACATCATCATCTTTATCTATCTATGAATCCGGTGAATCGTTTGCATCTATCCTTGTTTTCTAACGGAGTTCTATGAGTTTTTGCCAACACCTTCAGTCTGTTTCGGTAGTTGGGTTGCATGATTTTCTTATTCATGTGCGGAGTAATGCTTTGAGTGCGGGATGGAGTAGCTACCATACCACTACTCTTATCATTCGCTCTTGTACATTGAATTGGTGAATTAATGTGATTACACCAATTCCACGGACGTTAGAAGTGGCCTTTATCCCTTGATACTTTTACTTCCGTCCTTGTTTTTCCGGAGTGCTCTTTCCAAGAAAGTAATCAATAATCTCTTGTTGGTGATCTCACCCTTTCTACACGGAGCAAAATCCTCAATTATCTGGTGGAAAAAAACGCAAACCTTTTTCTATCCTCGTCGTTCTACCGATGCTCGATATCCCCAAACAAGATTAAAGGAAACTATCTCTCTCTTTGTTTCATCAATTCTTTTTCTGTGGTAAAGCCAATTCTGGTTGATGCCATCAGCCGCAAATCTATTGCGTTAGCCTCAAGGCTAAAGAAAGCAATAAGTATCTCTACAATAAACTCCAGATCCTCCATATTCTTTGCTTCTCGGGATTCCACCATAATCCGGCTTCACATCCATCTCTGGAAGTTATATCTGCGCACCTAAATTGCATGATCCTTGGTTCTTACCGGCACAACAAGAATCTAATCCGACGATGTCTAACTAAATCTTTCTGTTGTTATCAAGGGACTCTATTGTTTGAAGGCAATACTGTTTCCAAACTTCTTTTCTCAAATCCGAGAGAAGATACGATGCTATTGTAATAGTGGTTCAAACCTCTCCAACCTAGTCTTCCGGCGAGATAAAGAGTCATCCTCTCTCGTCTTAGTAAATCTTTAATCTTAATGGTGTGTCTTTCTTTATCCATGATACATCATCTTCTCCTTTTCTTTCACAAGTGGTTGTATTCTTTTATCATGATTCTCGGGAAAACTGAAGCTATGCTCATCCTATCCTTCTTGACTCACGACAATCATTCAACTCTTCCAACCCGTTGTTTCTCAAGCAAAACGCAAGACTCGCAACAAGTCTAGCAAGTTTTGCAAGGTGTAGTGGTCGCACCATTCCGGTGTTCATCAACTTGGGAACGTGAGGGTCACCTTCGTTCGAACACCCGCCTCTCCTTGTGTTGTTTTCTTTTTCCTAGGAATCTCGGGGCGAGATTCTTGTTTAGTGGGGGAGAGTTGTAGCATCCCAATTGTCTAACAATTGCAATGCTACTAGCCTAGTCTATATAATGGCTACTTCATATATATAATTGTTGCATCATAATTATATCATGCTCATGTCATCATGCCACCTTGCATTTGAGCATCATATAAAACCCTTTTTGGTTTGGTTCTTCTCTCATATGCATTGTTAATTGTATTTTCCTCTTGATATTGTATTTGGTTATTGATATATTGTTTACATGCCCAAGTTGAGTTGGGGGCATATCTTTTATTCAACTCCACCACCTTCTCTGTCACCACCTTATAATTCCACCATCCAACTAAATATGAGCTTTGCACTTTATTTGGTTTTACTATCTAGCTCATGTGTGTTGGGATGAGTCCACTTCTTTGTCTACATGCTCTCATATATGCTATATGTTGTTTTGACAATTATTGGTGGGCAATTATTATACATGCATGGCCCATGCAAGCTACCATCACTCCTTTTTTTTGAATTCTTTTGTTTTGAGATGAGCTTGCTTTGTTAAATCATCCATTCCATCCTTCCACCTCTCTTCTAGTTGGTTGCTTTGATCATGTTGTCCTCTTGGAGATTCCTTCTTTGAGCTTGTTTTAAAATCAAACCAAAACAATTCAAATAAAACCATATCCATCTAATATATCTTTCTCTCACTCCAAACCTAGCTAATTACCCTAGCTTCAGGAGTGTGTGTGTGTGTGTGTATCCATGCATGCATGCAAGTGCGTGTGTAGATGCATGTACAATTGTACATGCATGAGCACCCGAGCAAAGCATATGTCCTGTTTGCCATGGTTTTCTCCTTCCCTCTTACCTGTGCCATCCAGCCTAATCAGGCCCTCTCTTCTGACCGGCAACCAACCAGCAAGCCGAGCCGCACCTCTCTATTCCCACTCCAAACCTTGACCAAAACCAGACCCCAGCTGCACCCCTCCCTGGCCTAGCCCGACCAACCCCACCAGCCAGTGCCCTGTTCATCTTCCCGTCCAGCACGTGAGCGCCAACCAGGCAAAGGACGGCACCCCACGCCTCGCGCGTGCTCTCGCGCCCCTCTGCATAAAGCGAGCAGCAACACCGCAAGCACCATCCCCATCCATCCTTTTCCCCAGATCAGATCGAGATCCCCTTCTTCTTCCTCTCCACGTTGTCACCATGTCCTGGCCACATAAATCCTATCCATCGCAGTCCTACTGCCGTCGTCGCCGAGCCACCTTGTCCAAGAGTCAAAGTTGACGCTGCTGAAGCTGCTCGGGACAGGGAGCGAGGAGGAGAAGTGGCCTGTGTCGCCGCCATCCCCACGCACGCCGCCGACCAGCGCCGCGGACACCGCCGTCACCATCTCACCGCTGCCTCCTCGTCGTTGCACGCTCTACCTAACTCGTCTATGGAGCGGGCGCTCGGTGAGAACACTCCCTCGCCTTCCCATGTACCCCCTCGCCCTGGCCTCGCCTTCACCCATGTTCGCCGCATGTCGCGCCTCTCGTGCATAGCTAGCAACTCGCCCGCTCGCGCAGCTTGACGGGACAGCAGCAGAAGTTCCGCACACCTCTGAACCCGCGTGTATTCCGACGAACCTACATCTCCACCGGCGAGGATTCCTTGACAATAAACAATCTAGGTTGTCCCAACAACACACAGGGTCAAATTCCTTCCAAACCAGTGGACTATATCTCCCGTTCTGGTTGATCAAAGTCAGCCCGATCTCCGCTTATTCCGAATCTTCTTACAGTCCGAAAGCTGGCAGAAAGCTCTTTGGTCTTCGTTTTTTTTTCTAACGATGTGGTCCAGATCCGGCGAAGCTTCCTTGATCAAAGTGGTTCTTCTATTTTCCCTCTACGAACCGGCGCAGACGGCACCTCAACCCGACTACCCTAGCGCTCGTAATCATCCTCGAAAGACAGCTTCATCTCACGGACAAAACGCTGATAGAAAATTCAGTTAACGTCATGCTTTCATCTCTGATCCCTTCAAGTTTCCTATCACCACAGTCAATCTTTGGCGTTTTTATTCGCTTGTACTTCTTACGTGGTGTACCAGCTTCACCCAGAATCAAACCACACTTAAATCGGTGGCCTAAATCCTCCGGAATCGTCCGCCAAAGTTCAGCCAAGCTAGCAGTTTTTGCACGATCAATTTCAGAGATTTCTTTAGAAAACTTGCGTGCTCATGCGGCTTATGCGAAAATCCCCTTCGCCCTCTCGTGTTTCAACCATCAGTCCAGCCAACAGTACCCAGGCTCGCCCACGTGTCGCCGCTCGGCTGGCCGCGCGCATAAAGTGGCCCCAGCACCTTCGGCCCTACCGTTCAGTGACCGCGGGTAGGATAGTGCTGAGTAAGAAAATCCCTGGAGCCTTTTTAAATACAAATAAAATTCTAGAAATAATTTATATCAAATTAATTCGTATCTTTTTATCTATCCTAAATTTGAACAAACTGATTCAATAAAATATGAATGTTCCCAGATATGAATTCAACCATATTTTCCAATTTGACCAGATTTGACTCTAACTAGTCAAATCTTTAACATTTGACCATATTTTAATTATTTTACATTTAATACTGATTTAAATTCACAAATTTGAATAATATGTGTAATATATGTTTTTGAATCAGAAAAATATGAGGAATATGGATATGCTATTTGAAACATCATTTGAACTATTTAAAATTTCGAAATAATTTAGTTCTTAATAAATGTCTTTTCCTAAATATTGCATAACTTTAATTACGTAATTCCGAATTCGACAAATGATATGTCTAAATCGATCAGCTCGACGAGACCTTTCTGTTTATGCATTCCATGTTCTGTTTTGCAGCATGCATAATATAACTATAAAGTATACAGCAACTTATTTGAGTATAAAATATGATTAAAACTCCATAAAATGCTTATTTCTTGTATTCCACACCACACCCATGCCATGCTACATTACTGTCATGCAAATTGTGCATCATTCATCATGGCATGATTGTTTGCTTGTCGCATTTTATTCATATGCTTGTGCACTTTATTTATGTTGGCCCTTGTTTGTTTGGTTCTTCTTCGAATAGACGCTGAACAGGGGATATATCAAGAAACCGAGTAGCACTACCCAGATCCTTCTCTCGCTTCAACTGAGCTGCCAGGCAAGCACTACCACATGCTTGCATACATATAGTACCTATTTCCTCTATCTTATTCTTGCATCATTGAGTCGCGATTGCATTAAATTGAATCCTAAGTATGTAGGGTATGTGAGTGTCTGATGAGCCATTACTAAAGGAGTTCCTCCATCCCATGAGCCATTACTAAAGGAGTTGTTTGAGCCATGCGAGTCGTAGAACAACATGTGTAGGGTATGTGAGTGTCTGATGGATAACGAGGTACCTAAACAACTTAACCTGAGTAGTATGGGATAACTAATGAAAGTGGCACTGGTGAGAAATATCTGCTATTTGGTTTTTCATGCTCACTTGTGTCCCGTAGGACCCTGAGTACTTGATTCCTGTTCCTTGAATATTCGCACTATCCACATCCGGGAGGATTATGAGACCCCCCTAAGCCAGAGCTTGATTCATTCTTATTTCTTGGGGCCACAAACTAGTTTGAGGTTTTATTTACTATCCTGTACTTATGCCATGCTTTACTGCTTTATTTAAAATTGTGCGAGGTACTGCACCTGTACTGTTTAGGTCAGCGGAGTGTTTTCGCGGTATCGACAAGCCCAGTCACATTTTCGGGTTCCCAGTCGTTTACAGCCACTGGCGTAAACCTTGAGTCCGTCTCGGAGTCGGCTAACTTCGTTGCGGGTGTACTCAATGGGGTGGCCCCCTGAAATATTTTTGAATCTTGTGATTGCTTTGTCGTGAAGGCCTCGTTGGGTTTTGATTTGGTTTTTCCGAGGTTGATCGAGTGTGTGTTGCTATTTGTGCACCCCTGCAGGGTAAAACTTTCTGAAAGCCGTGTCCGCGGTTATGGACGACTTGGAGCACAGTTTCTCGATCATAGACAAGTATAACTAAAGTACCGCTTTTAATTTGACTAAGTAACTGACTAGTAAATAGTGCAACACTCATGGAATGGATAATAAAACTGCCAACGGATGGGGGTTGTTCGTCCGCTTCCTCATTGGTAAGCGAGGAGGAGGATGGATCTGTTGATATTACTGTTATAACTGTTGTCATTAATTCACGGACATCCGTCTATCTTTGGTTAGGCGGATGGTTAGCGAGTATCTACAGAATTGCTAGGTATTATCTTTTGCTGCAATTGCGTCACCCCAGGTTGTGTCCCCTTTAGAGGCATAAAGGCTTGGTGAGTACCCCTAGGGTCTCACACGATAAATTGTTTGATTCAGATGAACAGGTAAACTCGCAAGATGGATACTGGGTGGAGGAGACGGACGATGTGGGCAACGATCATTCGGTGTAGAGATTCCGGGAACGGGGATTCGTGAGATCTGTGGGCGGGATGCGTTTATTTTATGGGGCATCTTATGCCAATTTGCTTCTTATCCGTACTCGGATCTTGTTGCCGCTTCCGCCTGATACTCTGATGTTTGATGTATGAGGAGATATCCTAAACTATTATATCTATCTAGGATATTTGGATCTTGCCGTATGGCGTTGCAATATTTCTATTTCTTTTAGATGGAATGGCTCTGATGTACTGTTGTATGGTGGCTTGCATACATACCCATTTGTGTATGTAGTTGATCCCTTTGCCTGCCGATTACATTGTAACTACCTCGGTGAATTACGCTCCTAGTTACAATTCTAGATGAGCGGAAATGGTTGAAATAGTACGGTGGGGCCCAAATGCCACTCACAGGTAGACCTTTCGGCCGTCCCAACCATTTCCAAACATCGGGACAAGAACGGGCGGCGTAATATATGATTCAAAAACATATATTACACATATTATTCAAATTTGTGAATTTAAATCAATATTAAATGTAAAATAATTAAAATATGGTCAAATGTTAAAGATTTGACTAGTTAGAGTCAAATCTGGTCAAATTGGAAAATATGGTTGAATTCATATCTGGGAACATTCATATTTTATTGAATCAGTTTGTTCAAATTTAGGATAGATAAAAAGATAAGAATTAATTTGATAAAAATTATTTCTAGAATTTTATTTGTATTTAAAAAGGCTCCAGGGATTTTCTTACTCAGCACTATCCTACCCGCGGTCACTGAACGATAGGGCCGAAGGTGCTGGGGCCACTTTATGCGCGCGGCCAGCCGAGCGGCGACACGTGGGCGAGCCTGGGTACTGTTGGATGGACTGATGGTTGAAACACGAGAGGGCGAAGGGGATTTTCGCATAAGCCGCATGAGCACGCAAGTTTTCTAAAGAAATCTCTGAAATTGATCGTGCAAAAACTGCTAGCTTGGCTGAACTTTGGCGGACGATTCCGGAGGATTTAGGCCACCGATTTAAGTGTGGTTTGATTCTGGGTGAAGCTGGTACATCACGTAAGAAGTACAAGCGAAGAAAAAAGCCAAAGATTGACTATGGTGATAGGAAACTTGAAGGGATCAGAGATGAAAGCATGACGTTAACTGAATTTTCTATCAGCGTTTTGTCCGTGAGATGAAGCTATCTTTCGAGGATGATTACGAGCTCTAGGGTAGTCGGGTTGAGGTGCCGGCTGCGCCGGTTCGTAGAGGGAAAATAGAAGAAGCACTTTGATCAAGGAAGCTTCGCCGGATCTGGACCACATCGTTAGAAAAAAACGAAGACCAAAGAGCTTTCTGTCGGCTTTTAGACTGTAAGAAGATTCGGAATAAGCGGAGATCGGGGTGACTTCGATCAACCAGAACGGGAGATATAGTCGACTGGTTTGGAAGAAATTTGACCCTGTGTGTTGCTGGGACAACCTAGATTGTTTATTGTCAAGGAATCCTCGCCGGTGGAGATGTAGGTTCGTCGGAATACACGCGGGTTCAGAGGTGTGCGGAACTTCTGCTGCTGTCCCGTCAAGCTGCGCGAGCGGGCGAGTTGCTAGCTATGCACGAGAGGCGCGGCATGCGGCGAACATGGGTGAAGGCGAGGCCAGGGCGAGGGGGTACATGGGAAGGCGAGGGAGTGTTCTCACCGAGCGCCCGCTCCGTAGCCGAGTTAGGTAGAGCGTGCAACGACGAGGAGGCAGCGGTGAGATGTTGACGGCGGTGTCCGCGGCGCTGGTTGCCGGCGTGCGTGGGGATGGCGGCGACACAGGCCACTTCTCCTCCTCGCTCCCTCTCCCGAGCAGCTTCAGCAGCGTCAACTTTGACTCTTGGACAAGGTGGCTCGGCGACGACGGCAGTAGGACTGCGATGGCTAGGATTTATGTGGCCAGGATATGGTGACGGCGTGGAGAGGAAGAAGAAGGGGATCTCGATCTGATCTGGGGAAAAAGATGGATGGGGATGGTGCTTGCGGTGTTGCTGCTCGCTTTATGCAGAGGGGCGCGAGAGCACGCGCGAGGCGTGGGGTGCCGTCCTTTGCCTGGTTGGCGCTCACGTGCTGGACGGGAAGATGAACAAGGCACTGGCTGGTGGGGCTGGTCGGTCTAGGCCAGGGAGGGGTGCAGCTGGGGTCTGGTTTTGGTCAATGTTTGGAGTGGGAATAGAGAGGTGCGGCTCGGCTTGCTGGTTGGTTGCCGGTCAGAAGAGAGGGCCTGATTAGGCTGGATGGCACAGGTAAGAGGGAAGGAGAAAACCATGGCAAACAGGACATATTCTTTGCTCGGGTGCTCATGCATGTACAATTGTACATGCATCTACACACGCACTTGCATGCATGCATGGATACACACACACACACACTCCTGAAGCTAGGGTAATTAGCTAGGTTTGGAGTGAGAGAAAGATATATTAGATGGATATGGTTTTATCTGAATTGTTTTGGTTTGATTTTAAAACAAGCTCAAAGAAGGAATCTCCAAGAGGACAACATGATCAAAGCAACCAACTAGAAGAGAGGTGGAAGGATGGAATGGATGATTTAACAAAGCAAGCTCATCTCAAAACAAAAGAATTCAAAAAAAGGAGTGATGGTAGCTTGCATGGGCCATGCATGTATAATAATTGCCCACCAATAATTGTGAAAACAACATATAGCATATATGAGAGCATGTAGACAAAGAAGTGGACCCATCCCAACACACATGAGCTAGATAGTAAAACCAAATAAAGTGCAAAGCTCATATTTAGTTGGATGGTGGAATTATAAGGTGGTGACAGAGAAGGTGGTGGAGTTGAATAAAAGATATGCCCCCAACTCAACTTGGGCATGTAAACAATATATCAATAACCAAATACAATATCAAGAGGCAAATACACTTAACAATGCATATGAGAGAAGAACCAAACCAAAAAGGGTTTTATATGATGCTCAAATGCAAGGTGGCATGATGACATGAGCATGATATAATTATGATGCAACAATAATATATATGAAGTAGGCATTATATAGACTAGGCTAGTAGCATTGCAATTGTTAGACAATTGGGATGCTACACAGACGATCCCCTCCGTCGCGGGGAGGTAGACTTCGGCGACCATCTCTTGGATGTCGCGGCCGGTGATGTCCGAGCCGCGCCAGTCGCCCTTGTGCGAGTCTGGCTCCTCTTCCAGAGGCTCCAGCGCCGCCAGATTATGGTCACCGCCGCTGGTTTCAATCACCGCCGACGCGGGGATGACCAGGCCCTCTGGGGGCACGACGACAGAGCTCGCCGGCTTCGCCGTGGCTTCGCTTGACGCCGCCATCGACGGGGAGGAGCTGCTGCTGGCCATGGAGGGATGGGAGGATGCGACTGGTGCAGAGAGAGGCTAGGGTTTCTTCAAGGTTTTCCGCGGAGAGCTCGAGGAGGCGTGCGGCTGAAGGAAGAAGATGATGACGCGAGAGAATGGGGTGAAAAGTGGCAAGTGTCCCACGGTTACTATTTATCTTACTCTGCGTCAAGATTTGTGCAGCTAATCGGACGGTTCTCGCATAGACGACATGTTCGTGGACGTGTGCGGTAATTTCTTCACGTCTCTAATAGTCGCCGCCAACGGTTCGTATCGCTCGCGCGGGAAAATCGGATATGATTGCGTTCTCTGCATGTGTGAGTTACGAGGCTTCGCTGACCTACAACCTACGTCGTCATAACTGACATGGTAGATGAGCCGTCCCATCGAAGATTCCGGCATGGACGGATTTAATCCGACTACAGAAGAGTACGATGGAAGATTTAGCATTTCTCCGACTTACTCATAGAAGACGGAGAAACCTTTGCAGGGTTCTTTCGAAGGACTACAAGATATTGCTTGACGATTTGCCGACATCCATCTAGACGGAGCATTCCACGGGAAGAGGCAAGACGGCACAAGATCTCGGAGTTCTCCGGGGGCTACTGTTGGGGATATGCTATATGGGTATCCTCATAGCATGTCTCTTATCCGACTAACCCGGGTGGCCCATAGTCGGTAGCATGGCCTGTGGCCTGCTGGGCGGCCCGGTTAAGTGGATTCAGAAGGGAGGCCCATGCCGGATAAAGGAAGGCTACGGTGGAGTCACCAGCGTACCCGGAGCCTTGGAGTACAAGATACACAAGACTAGTGATAGATGGTGTAGGACTCTGTAACCTGTCCGGCTAGGACTTTTCCCTATAACGCTAGGACCTGTCGACTATATAAGTCGGGCCTATGGGAGCCTTTAGGGCACAATCAGACGACAACTTAGTATCGATTCATACAACCTCGAACAACGAACCTATCTCTGTAACTCGGCGTATTTCCCTTATAGTGATTTATAGCAGGAGTAGGATTCTGCCACAGTCGTGGGATATGAACCTGGGTAAGCTGTGTTACCTCGTACCTGTCAACCGTCCGCCTTACCCCATGTCTCTAAACACGCACTGTGAGGACCCCTCCATGGCGTACTCTTCGGCAATACCAAGACACTCTCAACCATGTATCGAGTCTTACGAGCCATACAAATCGCCATGGAACCCCAAAAATGTGGGCAATAGCTCATGAAAATGTCCATAAAACGCGAAACCTACGGGCTTTTGGTCCTCGCTTTCAAACAAGTATCGGGTCTTATGGGCCATTCAAATTGCCCTAGAAACCCAAAAAACTAGGCACTAGCTCATGAAAACGGCCATAAAACGCAAAAACTACGAGTTTCTGGTCCTAACTCTCAAACATATATCGGGTCTTATGGCCGTTGCAAATAACCCCTGAACCCTAAAACTGTGGGCAATAACTCATGAAAACGGTCGTGAAACGTGATAACCATGAGTTTTTGGTCGTAATTCTCAAACATGTATCAGGGCTTACGATCGTTGTAAATTGCCCTAAAATCCCAAAACTGTGTGCAATAGCTCATGAAAATAGCCATAAAACGCGAAAACGATGAGTTTTTGGTCATAACTCTCAAACATGTATCGGGTCTACTGTCGTTATAAATCTCCCTGGAACCCAAAAATTGTGGGCAATATCTCATGAAAACGGCCATAAAACGCGAAACTTCAAGTTTTTGGTCCTAACTCTCAAACATGTATAGGGTTTTAAGGGCCATGCAAATTACCCTACAAACCAAAAACAATGGGCAATAATAGGTCATGAAAACGGCCATAAAACGCGAAAACTAAGAGTTTCTGGTCCTAACTCTCAAACATATATCGGTTCTTATGGCCGTTGCAAATAGCCCCTGAACCCCAAAACTGTGGGCAATAGCTCATGAAAACGGTCGTAAAACATGATAACCGTGAGTTTTTGGTCTTAACTTTCAAACATGTAACGGGACTTACGATCGTTGTAAATTGCCCTGAAATCCCAAAATTGTGTGCAATAGCTCATGAAAATAGCCATAAAACGCGAAAACAATGAGTTTTTGGTCATAACTCTCAAATATGTATCGGGTCTACTGTCGTTATAAATCTCCCTGGAACCCAAAAATTGTGGGCAATATCTCATGAAAACGGCCATAAAACGCGAAACTTCAAGTTTTTGGTCCTAACTCTCAAACATGTATAGGTTTTTATGGGCCATGCAAATTGCCCTACAAACCAAAAACAATGGGCAATAATAGGTCATGAAAACGACCATAAAACGCGAAAATGATAAGCTTTTGGTCTAACTCTTAAACTTGTATTGGTTCTTACGAACTATGCAATTGCCTTGGAACTCCAAAACAATGGGCAATAGCTCATGAAAACGGTCGTAAATCGCGATAACCGTGAGTTTTTGGTCGTCAATCTCAAAATTGTATCGGGTCTTACTATCATGACAAATGTCCCCGGAACAGAAAAGTTGTGGGCAATAGCTCACGAAAATGGCCATAAAACGCGAGAACGATGAGTTTTTCATCACAACTCTCAAACATGTATAAGGTCTTATGTTCGTTGTAAATATCCCTGGAATGCCAAAACTATGAGCAATAGCTCACGAAAACAGTCGTAAAATGACTGAACTGAGAGTTTTGGTCCTAACTCTCAAACATGTATCGTGTCGTTAGGTCTTTGTAAATCATAGTGAAAGCCCAAAACTATGGGTAATAGGCTATGAAAATGCCCATAGAACACGAAAACAATGAGTTTTTGGTCATAACTCTCAAACATGTATCGGGTCTTACGATCCTTGTAAATCTCCCTAGAACACCAAAACTATGGGCAATATCTCACAAAAATGGCCGTAAAACGCGAAAACAACGAGTTTCTGTTCATAACTCTCAACCATGTATCGAGTCTTACAAACCATACAAATCGCCCAGGAACCCCAAAAATGTGGGCAATACCTCATGAAAATTGCCATAAAACGCGAACCCTACGTGTTTTTGGTCCTCGCTCTCAAACCTGTATCGGGTCTTATGGGCCATGCAAATTGCACTAGAAACCCAAAAAACTAGGCAATAGCTCGTGAAAACGGCCATAAAACACGGAAACTACGAGTTTCTGGTCCTAACTCTCAAACATGTATCGGGTCTTATGGTCGTTGCAAATTGCCCCTGAACCCCAATACTGTGGGCAATAACTGATGAAAATAGTCGTAAAACGTGATAACCATGAGTTTTTGGTCATAACTCTCAAACATGTATCGGGACTTACGATCGTTGTAAATTGCCCTGAAATCCCAAAAATGTGAGCAATAGCTCATGAAAATAGCCATAAAACGTGAAAACGATGAGTTTTTGGTCATAACTCTCAAACATGTATCGGGTTTTACTGTCGTTATAAATCTCCCTGGAACCCAAAAAATGTGGGCAATATCTCATGAAAACGACCATAAAATGCGAAACTTCGAGTTTTTTGTCCTAACTCTCAAACATGTATAGGCTTTTACGGGCCATGCAAATCGCCCTAGAAACCCAAAACAATGGGCAATAGGTCATGAAAATGACCATAAAACGCGAAACCTGTCGTTTTTGGTCCTCACTCTTAAACTTGTATCGGGTCTTACGAACTATGAAATTGCCTTGGAACTCCAAAACAATGGGCAATAGATCATGAAAACGGCCATAAAACGCGAAAACTGTGAGTTTTTGGTCCTAACACTCAAACATGTTTGGTTCTTACGGCCGTTGTAAATCTCCGCTGAACCCCAAAATTCTGGGCAATAGCACATCAAAATGGTCATAAAACGCGATAACCGTGAGTTTTTGGTCGTCACTCTCAAACATGTATCAGGTCTTATTGTCATGATAAATCTCCTTGGAAACCAAAATTTGTGGGCAATATCTCATAAAAATGGCATTAAAACGCAAGAACGATGAGTTTTTCGTCACAACTCTCAAACACGTGTCAGGTCTTATGTTTTTTGTAAATATCCCTAGAATGCCAAAACTATGGGCAATAGCTGACGAAAACGGCCGTAAAATGAGTGAACTGCGAGTTTTTGGTCCTAACTCTCAAACATGTATCGTGTCGCTAGGTCGTTGTAAATCGTAGCAAAACCCCAAAACTGTGGGTAATAGCCCATGAAAATGCCCATAAAACACGAAAACGATTAGTTTTTGGTCATAACTCTCAAACATGTATTGGGTCTTACGATCGTTGTAAATCTCCCTAGAACACCAAAAATATGGGCAATAGCTGACAAAAACGACCGTAAAACGTGAAAACAACGATTTTTTGTTCATAACTCTCAACCATGTATCGAGTCCTACGAGCCATACAAATCGCCCTGGAACCCCAAAAATGTGGGCAATAGCTCATGAAAATGTCCATAAAACACGAAGCCTACGGGTTTTTGGTCCTCGCTCTCAAACATGTATCGGGTCTTATGGGCCATGCAAATTGCCCTCGAAACTCAAAAAAACTTGGCAATAGCTCATGAAAACAGGCATAAAACGCGAAAACTGGGAGTTTCTGGTCGTAACTCTCAATCATGTATCGGGTCTTACGGCAGTTATAAATCCGCCATGAACCCCAAATCTGTGGGCAATAGCTCATGAAAACGGTCGTAAAATGTTATAACCATGAGTTTTTTGTCGTAACTCTCAAACATGTATCGGGACTTACGATCATTCTAAATTGCCCTGAAATCCCAAAACCGTGTGGAATAGATCATGAAAATAGCCATGAAATGCGAAAACGATGAGTTCATGGTCATAACTCTCAAACATGTATCAGGTCTTACTGTCATTATAAATCTCCCTGGAACCCAAAAATTTTGAGAAATAGCTCATATAAACGGCCATAAAATGCGAAAACTGTGAGTTTTTGGTCCTAACTCTCAAACATGTACAGATTTTTACGGGCCATGCAAATCGCCCTGGAAACCCAAAACAATGGGCAATAGGTCATGAAAATGACCATAAAACGCGAAAACTATAAGTTTTTGGTCCTAACTCTTAAACTTGTATCGGGTCTTACGAACTATGCAATTGCCTGGGAACTCCAAAACAATGGGCAATAGCTCATGAAAACGGCCATACACTAGTGGAAAAAGCTATCCGTTCGCGACCCCTCAGAGCATTAGTCCCAGTTGCGCCAACAACCGGGACTAATGCTGGCACGTGTCCCGGTTGAAGCGGGCACGGGGCCAGGGGCATGCGTCCCGGTTGGTAAGGGGGCATGCGTCCCGGTTGGAGCCACCAACCGGGACTAAAGGTTTGGCCACAGCCATGTGGCGTGGCACGCACCTTTAGTCCCGGTTGCTGGCTCCAACCGGGACTAAAGACCCCCTGCCCTCTATAAATGCAACGCCCCAGCCCCCTCTTCCTCCACTCTGTTTTTTCGAATGGTGGAAGGTGTGAGCGGGTGTGCTAGTTTTTTCTCATGCATGCATTGAAGGTGTTTGTTGAAATGTTTGAGTGAATAATCCCGTTGAATTTCTCATAGAACAAAAATATAGAAGGTTAGCAATCTTATCTTTTCTAGGTCATTGATACAATTCATGTGTCGGTGTGAATTGGTTATTTCACTATTTATGATGTCCTGTTTTTTGATAAACTTACTTATATGACGCAGATGAACGGTCGGGAATGGATGTACGGTGACCGGCGGGTAGACGGGTATATCAAAGGCGTGGATAAATTTATCGATGTGGCTACGGCAAACAAAGAGAATGGATTTATACGTTGTCCATGTGTTCAATGTCGGAACAACAAGGAGTACTCTTCCTCGAAAATCATTCGCGGCCACCTGATTATGAAAGGTTTCATGCCCAACTATAATTTCTGGACCAAGCACGGGGAAAGAGGGGTTATGATGGAAGATGGTGAAGAAGAAGATGATGATAACAACTATCATCATTTGTTTCATGAATACAGTGATACTGCAATGGAAGACAATGGAGAGGAAAGAGGTGAAGAACGGGCATCAGATGAGCCGTCTGATGAACTTGGTAGGGTCATTTCTGATGCAAAGCGAGACTATGAAACAGAAAATGAGAAGTTGAAGTTAGAGGGCATGTTAGAAGATCACAAGAAATTGTTGTACCCAAATTGTGAAGATGGCAGCACAAAGCTCGGTACCACACTGGAATTGTTGCGATGGAAGGCAGAGTGTGGTCTAACTGACTCCTCATTTGAAAAGATGCTGAAAATAATGAAGCCGAAGTTTCCAAAACATAACGAACTTCCCGAGAGTACCTACGAAGCAAAGAAGACTCTCTGTCCTCTGGGATTAGATGTGCAAAAGATACATGCATGCATTAATGACTGCATCCTCTACCGCGGTAAGGAGTATGAGAATTTAGATAAATGCCCGGTATGCAATGCGTTGCGGTATAAGATCAGACGAGATGACCTGGTAATGTTGAGGGAGAGCCCCTCCGGAAGAGGGTTCCTGCTAAGGTTATGTGGTATGCTCCTATAATACCAAGGTTGAAACGCATGTTCAGAAACAAAGAGCATGCCAGGTTGTTGCGATGGCACAAAGAAGACCGTAAGAAAGACGGTAAGTTGAGACACCCTGCTGATGGGTCACAGTGGAGAAAAATCGAGAGAGACTTCCCAGACTTTGCAGGTGACGCAAGGAACTTATGGTTTGGTCTAAGTACGGATGGCATGAATCCTTTTGGGGAGCAAAGCTGCAGTAAAAGCACCTGGCCCGTGACTCTATGTATCTATAACCTGCCTCCTTGGTTGTGCATGAAGCGTAAGTTCATTATGATGCCAGTGCTCATCCAAGGCCCGAAGCAACCGGGCAACGACATTGATGTGTACCTTAGGCCATTAGTTGAAGAACTCTTACAGTTGTGGGGCAAACCAGGTGTACGTGCGTGGGATGAGAACAAACAGGAGCCATTTAATCTACGAGGGTTGTTATTCGTAACCATCAATGATTGGCATGCTCTTAGTAACCTTTCAGGACAGACAAACAAAGAATATAAGGCATGCACCCACTGTTTAGATAAGACCGAAGGTACATATTTGCATAAATGCAAGAAGGTTGTGTACCTGGCGAATCGACGATTTCTTCCGACCAATCATCCCGTAAGAAAGAAAGGCAAGCATTTCAAAGGTGAGGCAGATCACCGGAAGAAGCCTGAACTCCCTGCTGGTGATGATGTATTTGGTATGGTCAAGGACATAGAAGTAATCTTTGGAAAGGGTCCCAGCGGTCAATCAGTTCCGAACGACGTCGCTACAGGACACGCACCCATGTGGAAGAAGAAATCTATATTTTGGGAGCTGCCATATTGGAAAGTCCTGCGTGTCCGCTCTTCAATCGACGTGATGCACATGACGAAGAATCTCTGCGTGAACTTGCTAGGATTCCTAGGCGTGTATGGGAAGACAAAAGATACACCTGAAGCACGGGAGGACCAAAAAATTATGAAAGACCCAAAGAACATGCATACAGATAACAAGACGGATAAAGGGCGTCACTTAAGTCGTACCAGCTATGCTCTTACCAAAGCAGAGAAGGAAATCTTTTTTGAAGTCCTTTATAGTATCAAGGTGCCGTCGGGCTTCTCATCTAATATAAAGGGGATAATAAATATGGCAGAGAAAAAGTTCCAAAACCTGAAGTCTCATGACTGTCACGTGATTATGACGCAGTTGCTTCCGATTGCATTGAGGGGGCTTCTACCGGAAAATGTTCGAGTACCCATTGTGAAGCTGTGTGCATTCCTCAATGCAATATCTCAGAAGGTAATCAATCCTGATATTCTGCCAAGGTTACAGAAGGATGTGGTACAATGTCTTGTTAGTTTTGAATTGGTGTTCCCACCATCCTTCTTCACTATTATGACGCATCTCCTGGTTCATCTAGTGGAAGAGATTGCCATTCTCGGTCCGGTATTTCTGCACAATATGTTCCCCTTTGAGAGGTTGATGGGAGTCTTAAAGAAATATGTTCATAACCGTGCTAGACCAGAAGGAAGCATCTCCAAGGGATATGGAACAGAGGAGGTCATTGAGTTTTGTGTTGACTTTATTCCTGACCTTAAGCCGATTGGTGTTTCTGACTCGCGGCATGAGGGAAGACTAAGTGGAAAAGGCACGCTGGGAAAGAAAGCAATGATATGTAGGGACGGGGATTCTTTCACTAAAGCACACTACACAGTTCTACATAATTCCACCTTGGCAGCTCCGTATATCGAGGAACACAAGAATATTGTACGCTCCAAAAACCCGGGGAAGCCTGAATCATGGATTACAGATGAACACATGAAGTCTTTCGGTGGTTGGATGCGGACACATATCTTGAATGACACCACTATTGGAGATCATCTATACTTGTTGGCCGCGTCACCATCTTCTACTGTATTGAATTTCCAAGGGTACGAAATAAATGGGAATACATTCTACACGATCGCCCAAGATAAAAAGAGCACCAACCAAAATAGTGGTGTCCGCTTTGATGCAATAGACGAGAATGGACAAAAGGACACATATTATGGTTACATAGAGGAGATATGGGAACTAGACTATGGAGTCTCTTTTAAGGTCCCTTTGTTTCGCTGCAAATGGGTCAACCTGAATGGGGAAGGGGTAAAGATAGACCAGTTGTACGGAATGACAATAGTGGATCTCAACAATCTTGGTTATAGAGATGAACCATTCGTCCTAGCCAATGATGTGTCTCAGGTTTTCTATGTGAAGGACATGTCCTCCAGACCGAAAAAAAGAAAAAATATGCAAACGAATACATCATATGATGAGCCAAAGCGTCACATAGTTCTTTCAGGGAAAAGAAACATCGTGGGAATCGAGGACAAGACAGACATGTCAGAAGATTATAATAAGTTTGATGAAATTCCGCCCTTCACAGTGAAAACTGACCCAAGCATTCCGTTAAGTAAAGAAGATGCTCCATGGTTACGTCTGAAGCGGTCATAAGGAATGACATATGCCAAGAAGTTCATGGTCATATTATGTAACTCTAGTTCATGTATTTCGCGATTTGTGGCTTGACCGAAGGATATCTTTCGCGGTTTGTGGCCTTTAGTCCCGGTTTTGTAGTCTCAGTTTTTAATATTAATAAATGTCTTGAGTGTTAGTCCCGTTTTGTGGCTGGACCGGGAGTGCCTTTATGACCAGTTTTTTGGAGATGCCGGAGGACTGGGCTCCGTCGGCATCTCCCTGAAACTGGTCGTAGTGGTGTCCCTGCTCTCGAAAACCATCTTGCAACTTGTAACTTCACTAACTAGATCAATACGACTTGGAGCTAACTAATTTCACATATTAGGGAGTGCCTCTATGACCAGTTTCTCAGAGATGCCGGAGGACTGGGCTCCGTCGGCATCTCCCTGAAAATGGCCGCAGTGGTGTCCCTGCTCTCGAAAACCATCTTGCAGCTTGTAACTTCACTAAGTAGATCAATACTCCTCGGAGCTAACTAATTTCACATATTAGGGAGTGCCTCTATGACCAGTTTCTCTGAGATGCCGGAGGACTGGGCTCCGTCGGCATCTCCCTGAAACTGGCCGTGGTGGTGTCCCTGCTCTCTAAAACCATCTTGGAGATGCCTCAAACTGGCTGGAGGACTGGACTCACAAGGATGCATATTTATAGTACAAGCAACTCGGCATAATGTCGACACTCACGACATAATGTCGACACTCACCCCTATTATTAGTGCTGACTCATCTTTAGTCCCGGTTGGTGTCTCCACCCGGGACTAAAGATTCATCTTTAGTCCCGGTTGGTGACACCATCCGGGACAAGGTACAAGCCGCACGACATAATGTCGACACTCACCCCTATTATTAGTGTTGCCTGGCCCACTCAGCCGCAATCCCTTCAGTCGCGGTTGGTTTCTCCAACCGGGACTAAATATGAACCCTCTCTTTATATTAGGCATTTCCCTCTATTTATATAGACATTTATTAATATTAAAAACCGGGACAAACCGGGACTAGATAACACTCAGTACTAAAGACGCCCCCTTTAGTCATAATCATGCCTAGTCCTATAGTACGCAGCTTCAGGGTCTTCATCGTCGTCATCATCATCATCGTCATCGTCACCTGCCACTCCGGGGATCCTCAGCCCATCCATGGCATATACCAGGGGCCATTCCAGCCTCGGATTCACGGCGGGTGGGAGAGGGGTCTCTTGCAAGACGATGCCGCTACCGCCGGGACAGTGTGGGGCCTGTGACGGGTGGACTCGTGGGCACCGTAGGCGAGGATGGTCTCCACCGGCGATGTAGCGCATCACTTCGATGATAGTACGGTTCGCCCACCACAGACGACGGACGGCTTCATTGTGGTTCACCGGTGGCGGGCCATCACCCTCGTACCTGGCGAGCTCCCTTTCCCGCCTATTAGCGAAGAAGGCATTCCAGGTGTCGTAGTTGTCGGGATCCCACTGGGGATCCATCCGCTGCTCCGGCGTGAGCTCATGGTAGAAGTGGTTTGCGATGGCCGCCTGGCGTGCGGAACCTTGAGGGACAGGAGGGACAGGAACCCCTCCAGCGCTCAGCATCCAGCCGGCGGGCGGCCGGTAGCCCGGCGGACAAGGGTAGTTGGAGGCGCACAGCGCCTCGGTCTCCTCGAGGGTCAGAATGGCCCAGTAGGCGTTGTCCATTGTTCTAAGAGAGGAAGGTGTGGATGTGTGGATAGCCATGACACGATCATCCTAAATATAGAGGGAAAGGGCGGGAAAACTTGGCGTGAAGCTTTGGGAAATGGCGGGAAATATCTTTAGTTCCGGTTAGTGACTACATCCGGGACTAAAAGCTCTAGTAGAAAGGAAAGGGCGGGAAAACTTGGCGGGAAGAGGTGGGAAATGGCGGAAAATATTTTTAGTCCCGGTTTGTGACTACATCCGGGACTAAATGTGTGCCGAACAATGATCATGTTTCGAAAAAACCTTCACAAAATGACCTATCATGTTCGAGGTTTCATGGCTTTTTCGGTCCAAATGATCGATGTTATGTGCTGAATCACAGCATAGTTTGTGATCTTGTGCCCATATTATGCATGTGTGTGGACATTGGTATGGAGAACAATGTTGCAGGAGGATGTTCTCCTTTTTGTCGCACGGAAAAGCCCTTTTCCATTTTCCGAGCGCAAAAAACGGGTCGTTTTGTGAAGTAACCACCAAAATGCCGTTTCACAATGCTACCGTCCCATTTTCCTAAAATACTAGACCACCTTACATGGACTATCTCCCAACCGGTACATCTCAAACCTTTTCGTCCATCCCGGGTAAAAAGGACAAATGTCTGCCGAATCGGTAGGAAGTGGGTCCGGTTTGTACTACAGGTACATGATCTATTGCCCGTGATTTTTCGAAAAAATCATTTTTAGACTCACAATATGTGGTTTCTTCAGAGATCCAATGCAAGTTCTAACGAGGCTCGTCCCCTATCTTCATGCACACCGGTTCGACCATAGTTAGAAATTCAGATAATTCAAAACGGGCATAATAAATTCAAAAAAAATCCGAACAATGAAAATCCTTCGCGTGGTGTCATATTTTGTTACATAGTTGAAAGGAAAAATACCAGACTTGGTATATTGATCATGTTTCGAAAAAACCTTCACAAAACGACCTATCATGTTCGAGGTTTCATGGCTTTCGGTCCAAATGACCGATGTTATGTGCTGAATCACGGCATAGTTTGTGATGTTGTGCCCATATTATGCATGTGTGTGGACATTGGTATGGAGAACAATGTTGCAGGAGGAAGTTCTCCTTTTTATCGCACGGAAAAGCCCTTTTCCATTTTCCGAGCGCAAAAAACGGGTCGTTTTGTGAAGTAACCACCAAAATGCCGTTTCACAATGCTACCGTCCCATTTTCCTAAAATACTAGACCACCTTACATGGACTATCTCCCAACCGGTACATCTCTAACCTTTTCGTCCATCCCGGGTAAAAAGGACAAATCTCTGCCGAATCGGTAGGAAGTGGGTCCGGTTTGTACTACAGGTACATGATCTATCGCCCGTGATTTTTTGAAAAAATCATTTTTAGACTCACAATATGTGGTTTCTTCAGAGATCCAATGCAAGTTCTAACGATGCTCGTCCCCTATCTTCATGCACACCGGTTCGACCATAGTTAGAAATTCAGATAATTCAAAACGGGCATAATAAATTCAAAATAAATCCGAACAATGAAAATCCTTCGCTTGGTGTCATATTTTGTTACATAGTTGAAAGGAAAAATACCAGACTTGGTATATTGATCATGTTTCGAAAAAACCTTCACAAAACGACCTATCATGTTCGAGGTTTCATGACTTTCAGTCCAAATGACCGATGTTATGTGCTGAATCACGGCATAGTTTGTGATGTTGTGCCCATATTATGCATGTGTGTGGAAATTGGTATGGAGAACAATGTTGCAGGAGGAAGTTCTCCTTTTTGTCGCACGGAAAAGCCCTTTCCATTTTCCGAGCGCAAAAAACGGGTCGTTTTGTGAAGTAACCACCAAAATGCCGTTTCACAATGCTACCGTCCCATTTTCCTAAAATACTAGACCACCTTACATGGACTATCTCCCAACCGGTACATCTCAAACCTTTTCGTCCATCCCGGGTAAAAAGGACAAATGTCTGCCGAATCGGTAGGAAGTGGGTCCGGTGTGTACTACAGGTACATGATCTATCGCCCGTGATTTTTCGAAAAAATCATTTTTAGACTCACAATATATGGTTTCTTCAGAGATCCAATGCTAGTTCTAACGATGCTCGTCCCCTATCTTCATGCCCACAGGTTCGACCATAGTTAGAAATTCAGATAATACAAAACGGGCATAATAAATTCAAAATAAATCCGAACAATGAAAATCCTTCGCTTGGTGTCATATTTTGTTACATAGTTGAAAGGAAAAATACCAGACTTGGTATATTGATCATGTTTCGAAAAAACCTTCACAAAATGACCTATCATGTTCGAGGTTTCATGGATTTCGGTCCAAATGACCGATGTTATGTGCTGAATCACGGCATAGTTTATGATGTTGTGCCCATATTATGCATGTGTGTGGATATTGGTATGGAGAACAATGTTGCAGGAGGATGTTCTCCTTTTTGTCGCACGGAAAAGCCCTTTTCCATTTTCCGAGCGCAAAAAACGGGTCGTTTTGTGAAGTAACCACCAAAATGCCGTTTCACAATGCTACCATCCCATTTTCCTAAAATACTAGACCACCTTACATGGACTATCTCCCAACCGGTACATCTCAAACCTTTTCGTCCATCCCGGGTAAAAAGGACAAATGTCTGCCGAATCGGCAGGAAGTGGGTCCGGTTTGTACTACAGGTACATGATCTATTGCCCGTGATTTTTTGAAAAAATCATTTTTAGACTCACAATATGTGGTTTCTTCAGAGATCCAATGCAAGTTCTAACGATTCTCGTCCCCTATCTTCATGCACACCGGTTCGACCATAGTTAGAAATTCAGATAATTCAAAACGGGCATAATAAATTCAAAAAAAATCCGAACAATGAAAATCCTTCGCGTGGTGTCATATTTTGTTACATAGTTGAAAGGAAAAATACCAGACTTGGTATATTGATCATGTTTCGAAAAAACCTTCACAAAACGACCTATCATGTTCGAGGTTTCATGGCTTTCGGTCCAAATGACCGATGTTATGTGCTGAATCACGGCATAGTTTGTGATGTTGTGCCCATATTATGCATGTGTGTGGACATTGGTATGGAGAACAATGTTGCAGGAGGAAGTTCTCCTTTTTATCGCACGGAAAAGCCCTTTTCCATTTTCCGAGCGCAAAAAACGGGTCGTTTTGTGAAGTAACCACCAAAATGCCGTTTCACAATGCTACCGTCCCATTTTCCTAAAATACTAGACCACCTTACATGGACTATCTCCCAACCGGTACATCTCTAACCTTTTCGTCCATCCCGGGTAAAAAGGACAAATCTCTGCCGAATCGGCAGGAAGTGGGTCCGGTTTGTACTACAGGTACATGATCTATCGCCCGTGATTTTTTGAAAAAAATCATTTTTAGACTCACAATATGTGGTTTCTTCAGAGATCCAATGCAAGTTCTAACGATGCTCGTCCCCTATCTTCATGCACACCGGTTCGACCATAGTTAGAAATTCAGATAATTCAAAACGGGCATAATAAATTCAAAATAAATCCGAACAATGAAAATCCTTCGCTTGGTGTCATATTTTGTTACATAGTTGAAAGGAAAAATACCAGACTTGGTATATTGATCATGTTTCGAAAAAACCTTCACAAACGACCTATCATGTTCGAGGTTTCATGGCTTTTAGTCCAAATGACCGATGTTATGTGCTGAATCACGGCATAGTTTGTGATGTTGTGCCCATATTATGCATGTGTGTGGAAATTGGTATGGAGAACAATGTTGCAGGAGGAAGTTCTCCTTTTTGTCGCACGGAAAAGCCCTTTTCCATTTTCCGAGCGCAAAAAACGGGTCGTTTTGTGAAGTAACCACCAAAATGCCGTTTCACAATGCTACCGTCCCATTTTCCTAAAATACTAGACCACCTTACATGGACTATCTCCCAACCGGTACATCTCAAACCTTTTCGTCCATCCCGGGTAAAAAGGACAAATGTCTGCCGAATCGGTAGGAAGTGGGTCCGGTGTGTACTACAGGTACATGATCTATCGCCCGTGATTTTTCGAAAAAATCATTTTTAGACTCACAATATATGGTTTCTTCAGAGATCCAATGCTAGTTCTAACGATGCTCGTCCCCTATCTTCATGCCCACAGGTTCGACCATAGTTAGAAATTCAGATAATACAAAACGGGCATAATAAATTCAAAATAAATCCGAACAATGAAAATCCTTCGCTTGGTGTCATATTTGTTACATAGTTGAAAGGAAAAATACCAGACTTGGTATATTGATCATGTTTCGAAAAAACCTTCACAAAATGACCTATCATGTTCGAGGTTTCATGGATTTCGGTCCAAATGACCGATGTTATGTGCTGAATCACGGCATAGTTTATGATGTTGTGCCCATATTATGCATGTGTGTGGATATTGGTATGGAGAACAATGTTGCAGGAGGATGTTCTCCTTTTTGTCGCACGGAAAAGCCCTTTTCCATTTTCCGAGCGCAAAAAACGGGTCGTTTTGTGAAGTAACCACCAAAATGCCGTTTCACAATGCTACCATCCCATTTTCCTAAAATACTAGACCACCTTACATGGACATTCTCCCAACCGGTACATCTCTAACCTTTTCGTCCATCCCGGGTAAAAAGGACAAATGTCTGCCGAATCGGCAGGAAGTGGGTCCGGTTTGTACTACAGGTACATGATCTATTGCCCGTGATTTTTTGAAAAAATCATTTTTAGACTCACAATATGTGGTTTCTTCAGAGATCCAATGCAAGTTCTAACGATTCTCGTCCCCTATCTTCATGCACACCGGTTCGACCATAGTTAGAAATTCAGATAATTCAAAACGGGCATAATAAATTCAAAAAAAATCCGAACAATGAAAATCCTTCGCGTGGTGTCATATTTTGTTACATAGTTGAAAGGAAAAATACCAGACTTGGTATATTGATCATGTTTCGAAAAAACCTTCACAAAACGACCTATCATGTTCGAGGTTTCATGGCTTTCGGTCCAAATGACCGATGTTATGTGCTGAATCACGGCATAGTTTGTGATGTTGTGCCCATATTATGCATGTGTGTGGACATTGGTATGGAGAACAATGTTGCAGGAGGAAGTTCTCCTTTTTATCGCACGGAAAAGCCCTTTTCCATTTTCCGAGCGCAAAAAACGGGTCGTTTTGTGAAGTAACCACCAAAATGCCGTTTCACAATGCTACCGTCCCATTTTCCTAAAATACTAGACCACCTTACATGGACATTCTCCCAACCGGTACATCTCTAACCTTTTCGTCCATCCCGGGTAAAAAGGACAAATCTCTGCCGAATCGGCAGGAAGTGGGTCCGGTTTGTACTATAGGTACATGATCTATCGCCCGTGATTTTTTGAAAAAATCATTTTTAGACTCACAATATGTGGTTTCTTCAGAGATCCAATGCAAGTTCTAACGATGCTCGTCCCCTATCTTCATGCACACCGGTTCGACCATAGTTAGAAATTCAGATAATTCAAAACGGGCATAATAAATTCAAAATAAATCCGAACAATGAAAATCCTTCGCTTGGTGTCATATTTTGTTACATAGTTGAAAGGAAAAATACCAGACTTGGTATATTGATCATGTTTCGAAAAAAGCTTCACAAAACGACCTATCATGTTCGAGGTTTCATGACTTTCAGTCCAAATGACCGATGTTATGTGCTGAATCACGGCATAGTTTGTGATGTTGTGCCCATATTATGCATGTGTGTGGAAATTGGTATGGAGAACAATGTTGCAGGAGGAAGTTCTCCTTTTTGTCGCACGGAAAAGCCCTTTTCCATTTTCCGAGCGCAAAAAACGGGTCGTTTTGTGAAGTAACCACCAAAATGCCGTTTCACAATGCTACCTTCCCATTTTCCTAAAATACTAGACCACCTTACATGGACTATCTCCCAACCGGTACATCTCAAACCTTTTCGTCCATCCCGGGTAAAAAGGACAAATGTCTGCCGAATCGGTAGGAAGTGGGTCCGGTGTGTACTACAGGTACATGATCTATCGCCCGTGATTTTCGAAAAAATCATTTTTAGACTCACAATATATGGTTTCTTCAGAGATCCATGCTAGTTCTAACGATGCTCGTCCCCTATCTTCATGCCCACAGGTTCGACCATAGTTAGAAATTCAGATAATACAAAACGGGCATAATAAATTCAAAATAAATCCGAACAATGAAAATCCTTCGCTTGGTGTCATATTTTGTTACATAGTTGAAAGGAAAAATACCAGACTTGGTATATTGATCATGTTTCGAAAAACCTTCACAAAATGACCTATCATGTTCGAGGTTTCATGGATTTCGGTCCAAATGACCGATGTTATGTGCTGAATCACGGCATATAGTTTATGATGTTGTGCCCATATTATGCATGTGTGTGGATATTGGTATGGAGAACAATGTTGCAGGAGGATGTTCTCCTTTTTGTCGCACGGAAAAGCCCTTTTCCATTTTCCGAGCGCAAAAAACGGGTCGTTTTGTGAAGTAACCACCAAAATGCCGTTTCACAATGCTACCATCCCATTTTCCTAAAATACTAGACCACCTTACATGGACTATCTCCCAACCGGTACATCTCAAACCTTTTCGTCCATCCCGGGTAAAAGGACAAATGTCTGCCGAATCGGCAGGAAGTGGGTCCGGTTTGTACTACAGGTACATGATCTATTGCCCGTGATTTTTTGAAAAAATCATTTTTAGACTCACAATATGTGGTTTCTTCAGAGATCCAATGCAAGTTCTAACGATTCTCGTCCCCTATCTTCATGCACACCGGTTCGACCATAGTTAGAAATTCAGATAATTCAAAACGGGCATAATAAATTCAAAAAAAATCCGAACAATGAAAATCCTTCGCGTGGTGTCATATTTTGTTACATAGTTGAAAGGAAAAATACCAGACTTGGTATATTGATCATGTTTCGAAAAACCTTCACAAAAACGACCTATCATGTTCGAGGTTTCATGGCTTTCGGTCCAAATGACCGATGTTATGTGCTGAATCACGGCATAGTTTGTGATGTTGTGCCCATATTATGCATGTGTGTGGACATTGGTATGGAGAACAATGTTGCAGGAGGAAGTTCTCCTTTTATCGCACGGAAAAGCCCTTTCCATTTTCCGAGCGCAAAAAACGGGTCGTTTTGTGAAGTAACCACCAAAAATGCCGTTTCACAATGCTACCGTCCCATTTTCCTAAAATACTAGACCACCTACATGGGACTATCTCCCAACCTGGTACATCTCTAACCTTTCGTCCATCCCGGGTAAAAAGGACAAATCTCTGCCGAATCGGCAGGAAGTGGGTCCGGTTTGTACTACAGGTACATGATCTATCGCCCGTGATTTTTTGAAAAAAATCATTTTTAGACTCACAATATGTGGTTTCTTCAGAGATCCAATGCAAGTTCTAACGATGCTCGTCCCTTCTCTTCATGCACACCGGTTCGACCATAGTTAGAAATTCAGATAATCAAAACGGGCATAATAAATTCAAAATAAATCCGAACAATGAAAATCCTTCGCTTGGTGTCATATTTTGTTACATAGTTGAAAGGAAAAATACCAGACTTGGTTATATTGATCATGTTTCGAAAAAAACCTTCACAAAACGACCTATCATGTTCGAGGTTTCATGGCTTT
>CAJUWN010000538.1:0-106940 GCA_910589765.1 Avena atlantica | reverse complement strand
ACTGCTGAGCTCTGATACCACTCTGTAACACCCTCACATCGGCCCTATGCAAGTTTCAGCGCTCCCCGCCAAAAACCCGCATAGAAACGATTCAAAGGTGCCAACCAGGCACTTTGCGTGCAGGTGGAAAACAAAGTAATAACATTACACAACAGTCATCGATGGGACCCACAGAACAGATATATATACAACACGACTCCATGAGTCAAGAATACAGATATACAGAACAAAGATCCAAAACACCTTGAAAACGATAGAGCGTACAACTACGGACAAGATGCAAATGGGGCTAAGAGCCCTGAAGAATAACCAATGGCGTCCATAACCCTGCCCAGGCCAAGCCGGAAGGGTAACCCTGCTAACGACGTCGATCTCAAAACCTGCTTAAACAAAAGGGGTGCCGACGAAGGGCAAAGGAAAAAGATAGAGCGGTCGGTACTGAGGCCAGTACACGGCGAGGCTAGAATTCGGCGGTCCTCGCCTACATAGGTATGGTGGACTGAAGCGGCAGCGCAGCATGCACTAAACAACCTATAGAGACTCGATATAACTGTCGGCTATCAGAGAGGGATAAGAAAGACCTATTCGGAACCATCCTGATACTACCACCAAACATACCCATCCAGGTGTTTCCCCCTCGAGACCAAACGAGGAAGTCAACCGAGGAACTCACACCGTTGGCAGTTTTATTTATTTAGTTATCTTTGCAGCAGTTACTAGTCAGGTATAGATAGTCATCCTGATATAATAAGAATTGGGCACTTTTAGTTAACCATTCCGTTGTAGTTGCAACACTTACTAGTCAGATACAATTAGCATGAGATATCCCAAAACCCAGCAGTTGTTGGTACTTTTATTTAGCCATTCCGTTATAGTTGCAATACTTACTAGTCAGATATAATGGTAGCAAGCGGCAACCCAAATAAGCAATTGTTGGCAATTTTATTTAGCCATTCCATTATAGTGAAGCTGATTACTAGTCATTTTAAAGTCAAATTTATAGCACTACTTTAGTTATAGTTGTCTATGATCGAGATACTGTGCTCCAAGTCGTTCATAACCGCGGACACGGCTTTCAGAAAGTTTTACCCTGCAGGGGTGCACAAATAGCAACACACACTCGATCAACCTCGGAAAAACCAAATCAAAACCCAACAAGGCTTTCACGACAAAGCAATCACAAGATTCAGAAATATTTCAGGGGGCCACCCCATTAAGCTACCCGCAACGAAGTTAGCTGACTCCGAAACGGACTCAAGGTTTGCGTCGATGGCTGTAAACGACTGGGAACCCGAAAGTGTGACTGGGCTTGTCGATACCGCGAAAACACTCCGCTTCCCTAAACAGTACAGGTGCAGTACCTCGCACAATTTAAATAAAACAGTAAAGCATGGCTTAAGTACATGATAGTAAATAAAACCTCAAACTAGTTTGTGGCCCCAAGAAATAAGAATGAATCAAGCTCTGGCTCAGGGGGTACCATAATCCTCCCGGATGTGGATAGCGCGAATATTCAAGGAATAGGTATCAAGTACTCGGGGTCCTACGGGACACAAGTGGACGGTTAACAACCAAATAACATCTTTGCCCACCTGTGCCTCTGCATTTACCTACTTCAATTTTAGTTATTAAACAATAATTAAAGTCTTGATCATCTCCAACAATAAACACACGGCAATACTCCAACAACTGTGGTACTTGACGACACGCAACAGCACTTGAGCAAGCGACTACGACGCGCAGTTCCAACTATCTACCAAACAACAGGTAATAGTATGTGTCCAAGGCAATATAAGGCTGCAAGGGATATCACGGGTATGAAAACTAGAGCGACGCAACACAGATAGCAATAGATCAATAGGAGGGAAACAAATACTATAAAAGTAAGATAGGTAGAAAGGGGGAGGTGCTCGCCTGAAAACATTGCCGAAGGTTCATCCGAAGATCGGGGCGAAGCTCACATCAACTCAACGGCCTTATTCGCGAAGAAGCAAAACACTAGAATAAACACCGGATGCAATATTTAATACTACGGCAAAAGATCGGGCATGATGCATGTATGATGTATGACAAGGCAAAGCTGCGATGCATTTAGGTCATATTAAGCGGAACCGGGGTCCCGACAATTAGTTAGATGGTTCATGTTTTTTAGATACCCCGCAATTTAAATGTTGTCTTAACAAGTCAAAAAATGGCATCGGTTCACTACACAAATTTAAATGAGACCAATATTAGACTAGATTCGCCCACATATGGCCTCCATGTTTAATTATAAGGTGAATCGGCATAGTGCCCCCAAACCACACAAATATGCATGCGAGATGAATGATTTAATGCAACAAGTTATATTATTTATTAAATATAGGTCACGGAAAAGAGATCACACATTAGTGTCGAAGGTCTTGGTTCGGAGGGGTTCGAGGGATCGGTCTTCGGGGCTCCGACCATCGGATCCGTGAAGAAGAGCTCAGGGCCTTCTGTCCGAGAACGAGGTCTTCGCATTCTATGATGAAGTTCTTGCGGGTTCGTGGCCTCGGACAAATGCTCCGTGTAGTAGATCTTGACGTCTCGAGGGTGGCGGGTTCAAGGGTCTTGCGCAACTTGTCGGGGTAGAACTTGGTGTCGCTCTCTCCTTGGAAGATCTTGGCGACATCACGATAGGGCTTGTTACGGAAGATGCTTCAGAGGACCAGACCCTCATACACAGGTGGTGACACATGATGTCCGTGGAAAACAAACGACCTGCAAACTCCACTAAGCATGGTGTTCATTCGGCCTCCACGCGCGGAACAACAGGGTGTGGTTCGAGGCTTCCTTGGACGCTGGCCATGCAGCTGTGCTGCAGGGACCTCGCAAGGGCGCCGAGCGCACGTGGCCGGTGGCGGCTTGCAGAAGCAAGGGGAGGGGCGGTTCGATGGGGAGGCGACGGTGACATAGATACACGCGCGCGGCGCGGCAGGATAGAGGAGCTCTGCGGCGAGGTGGAGAAGTCCGGCGAGGCGGGGCGGAGCGGACAAGGAGGAGGTCGGCGGCGCGGTGAGGCAGAGGGGGAGCGGCGGCGGTTGTGGCCGGAGCCGGGAGGAGGGCGGCCGGAGGTGGGGGTTGGGGCAGCGCTGAGGCGGCGAGACCGGGGCCCTGCGCGGGAGCGGCGGCGCTCGGGGCCAGAGAAGAAGGGGCCGCGGCGGCGAGGGACATCAGGGTAGCAGAGGACGAGCCGGTCGAGCTTGCTGAGGAGTAGCAGGCCGGCGAGGTCGGGCCAGGGATGGCCGCGGGCGTCGAGCCCGAGCAGGAGGAGGGAGGCTAGAAGACGAGGTTGAGGTGCTCGCAGGCCAGAGAGAGGCGGCGCGCTAGAGCTCCGGGGCGAGCGGGCCAGGGGAAGCCTTCGTGGGAGGAAGGAGTTCGTGGGGAGGCGAGAGATGGTGGGTGGGCCCCTTGGGAACGCGTGCGGGCAGAGAGAGGCGATGGCGTTGGGGAGGGAGGCGTGTCCAGGGGCGGTGGAACCGGGGACGGGGCGGTGATGGGTCCTTGTATGTGTGTTGCTGTAGGTACAACAGTTGTATCAATAGTAGGGATGTCCACATCAGTCGGGGTGGGCCATGCGGGCAGAGGCATGTGGGGGCGGTTCGGCTGGGTGGAGGCCAGGCTGAGGTGGCGGGCTGGGATAGGATAGGGGAAAGGGAGTGGTGAGGTGGAGGGAGGGGATTGGAGGGGGTGAGGTGGCTGAAGGGTGGGTAGAATAGGACTAGGTAGGAAAATATTTTAGGTAGGCTGGTTTTGGACTGGGGTGGCCGACTGGGTCGGATCGGCCCGGTTCGGCTGCCCCCTAAAAATATTTAACATTTTATTTATTTAAAACGGGGCGTTTTCAAACCGTGGTTAGTCAAAACAAAATATTCCGGAGACCCGGGTTTTAATTTGAATAACGACGGGGGTATTTAGAAAACAAAACTAGGCGTTTCGAAAATAGTTTAGACAAAAACCATGCATGATGATGACGATGCTCAAATGCAGTGTGGCATGATGACACGAGCATGTGGTCATGATGATGCAATGCACAAAATCAACGGGATTTTCTAGTAGTGGTTTTTGCGGGGCGCCACAGAGGAGGAGAAGTGGCCTGTGTCGCCGCCATCCCCACGCACGCCCCCAACCAGCGCCGCGGACACCGCCGTCACCATCTCACTGCTGCCTCCTCGTCGTTGCACGCTCTACCTAACTCGGCTATGGAGCGGGCGCTCGGTGAGAACACTCCCTCGCCTTCCCATGTACCCCCTCGCCCTGGCCTCGCCTTCACCCATGTTCGCCGCATGCCGCGCCTCTCGTGCATAGCTAGCAACTCGCCCGCTCGCGCAACTTGAAGGGACAGCAGCAGAAGTTCCGGACACCTCTGAACCCGCGTGTATTCCGACGAACCTACATCTCCACCGGCGAGGATTCCTTGACAATAAACAATCTAGGTTGTCCCAGCAACACACAGGGTCAAATTTCTTCCAAACCAGTGGACTATATCTCCCGTTCTGGTTGATCGAAGTCAGCCCGATCTCCGCTTATTCCGAATCTTCTTACAGTCTGAAAGCCGACAGAAAGCTCTTTGGTCTTCATTTTTTTCTGACGATGTGGTCCAGATCCGGCGAAGCTTCCCTTATCAAAGTGGTTCTTCTATTTTCCCTCTACGAACCGGCGCAGACGGCACCTCAACCCGACTACCCTAGCGCTCGTAATCATCCTCGAAAGACAGCTTCATCTCACGGACAAAACGCTGATAGAAAATTCAGTTAACGTCATGCTTTCATCTCTGATCCCTTCAAGTTTCCTATCACCACAGTCAATCTTTGGCGTTTTTCTTCGCTTGTACTTCTTATGTAATGTACCAGCTTCACCCAGAATCAAACCACACTTAAATCGGTGGCCTAAATCCTCCGGAATCGTCCGCCAAAGTTCAGCCAAGCTAGCAGTTTTTGCACGATCAATTTCAGAGATTTCTTTAGAAAACTTGCGTGCTCATGCGGCTTATGCGAAAATCCCCTTAGCCTTCTCGTGTTTCAACCATCAGTCCATCCAACAGTACCCAGGCTCGCCCACGTGTCGCCGCTCGGCTGGCCGCGCGCATAAAGTGACCCCAGCACCTTCGGCCCTACCGTTCAGTGACCGCGGGTAGGATAGTGCTGAGTAAGAAAATCCCTGGAGCCTTTTTAAATACAAATAAAATTCTAGAAATAATTTATATCAAATTAATTCGTATCTTTTTATCTATCCTAAATTTGAACAAACTGATTCAATAAAATATGAATGTTCGCAGATATGAATTCAACCATATTTTCCAATTTAACCAGATTTGACTCTAACTAGTTAAATCTTTAACATTTGACCATATTTTAATTATTTTACATTTAATATTGATTTAAATTCACAATTTGAATAATATGTGTAATATATGTTTTTGAATCAGAAAAATATGAGGAATATGGATATGCTATTTGAAACATCATTTGAACTATTTAAAATTTCGAAATAATTTAGTTCTTAATAAATGTCTTTTCCTAAATATTGCATAACTTTAATTCCGAAATTCCGAATTCGACAAATGATATGTCTAAATCGATCAGCTCGACGAGACCTTTCTGTTTATGCATTCCATGTTCTGTTTTGCAGCATGCATAATATAAATATAAAGTATACAGCAACTTATTTGAGTATAAAATATGATTAAAACTCCATAAAATGCTTATTTCTTGTATTCCACACCACACCCATGCCATGCTACATTACTGCCATGCAAATTGTGCATCATTCATCATGGCATGATTGTTTGCTTGTCGCATTTTATTCATATGCTTGTGCACTTTATTTATGTTGTCCCTTGTTTGTTTGGTTCTTCTTCGAATAGACGCTGAGCAGGGGATATAACAAGAAACCCAGGAGCACTACCCAGATCCTTCTCTCGCTTCAACTGAGCTGCCAGGCAAGCACTACCACATGCTTGCATACATATAGTACCTATTGCCTCTATCTTATTCTTGCATCATTGAGTCACGATTGCATTAAACTGAATCCCAAGTATTGCATAGCTTTTACTTTTAAACCCCACCGAAGCTTGTTCCTCCATCCCATGAGCCATTACTACAGGAGTTGTTTGAGCCATGTGAGTCGTAGAACAACATGTGTACGGTATGTGAGTGTCTGATCGATAACGAGGTACCTAAACAACTTAACCTGAGTAGTATGGGATAACTAATGAAAGTTGCACCGGTGAGCAATATCTGCTATTTGGTTTTTCATGCTCACTTGTGTCCCGTAGGACCCCGAGTACTTGATTCCTGTTCCTTGAATATTCGCGCTATCCAAATCCGGGAGGATTATGGGACCCCCCCTGAGCCAGATCTTGATTCATTCTTATTTCTTGGGGCCACAAACTAGTTTGAGGTTTTATTTACTATCCTGTACTTATGCCATGCTTTACTGCTTTATTTAAAATTATGCGAGGTACTGCATCTGTACTGTTTAGGTCAGCGGAGTGTTTTTGCGGTATCGACAAGCCCAGTCACATTTTCGGGTTCCCAGTCGTTTACAGCCACTGGCGCAAACCTTGAGTCCGTCTTGGAGTCGGCTAACTTCGTTGCGGGTGTACTCAATGGGGTGGCCCCCTGAAATATTTCTGAATCTTTTGATTGCTTTGTCGTGAAGGCCTCGTTGGGTTTTGATTTGGTTTTTCCGAGGTTGATCGAGTGTGTGTTGCTATTTGTGCACCCCTGCAGGGTAAAACTTTCTGAAAGCCGTGTCCGCGGTTATGGACGACTTGGAGCACAGTTTCTCGATCATAGACAAGTATAACTAAAGTACCGCTTTTAATTTGACTAAGTAACTGACTAGTAAATAGTGCAACACTCATGGAATGGATAATAAAACTGTCAACGGATGGGGGTTGTTCGTCCGCTTCCTCGTTGGTAAGCGAGGAGGAGGATGGATCTGTTGATATTACTGTTATAACTATTGTCATTAATTCACGGACATCCGTCTATCTTTGGTTAGGCGGATGGTTAGCGAGTATCTATAGAATTGCTAGGTATTATCTTTTGCTGCAATTGCGTCACCCCAGGTTGTGTCCCCTTTAGAGGCATAAAGACTTGCTGAGTACCCCTAGGGTCTCACACGATAAATTGTTTGATTCAGATGAACAGGTAAACTCGCAAGATGGATACTGGGTGGAGGAGACGGACGATGTGGGCAACGATCATTCGGTGTAGAGATTCCGGGAACGGGGATCCGTGAGATCTGTGGGCGGGATGCGTTTATTTTATGGGGAATCTTATGCCAATTTGCTTCTTGTCCGTACTCGGATCTTGTTGCCGCTTCCGCCTGATACTCTGATGTTTGATGTATGAGGAGATATCCTAAACTATTATACCTATCTAGGATATTTGGATCTTGCCGTATGGCGTTGCAATATATCTATTTCTTTTAGATGGAATGGCTCTGATGTACTATTGTATGGTGGCTTGCATACATACCCATTTGTGTATGTAGTTGATCCCTTCGCCTGCCGATTACGCCGCCCGTTCTTGTCCCGATGTTTGGAAATGGTTTGGACGGCCGAAAGGTCTACCATGGGCCCCACCATACTATTTCAACCATTTCCTCTCATCCAGACTTGTAACTAGGAGCGTAATTCACCGAGGTAGTTACAATTGGTATCAGAGCCATCCCGCCCTTCAGGGTCTCAGCCAAATGGTCGTTGTCAGTCTAGCAAATATTTTGGTAGCGAGAGTAGGACTACTTCCATTTTTCTTCTTACCCACCCACCCACTCTTTTCTGGTAAGGAAGTGTAACGTTTTCATTCCTCTTCTTAAAAGTTCAAACTAGGATTCACGTGTTCTGGGTTTCCGTAGTACCATAGGTTGTGTGTGTGCGTGTGTGTGTGTAATTCCTTGTCTATCTGTTGTATCCAACATGTTATCTTTATCTGCCTTTGGTTATCAACTGTTGGTACATTCCATACTGACAGGCTTTTGAATACCGGCGCGATCTATCTGACTCCTTGTTAACCGGTGCCATCTTCTTAAGGGTGTCCTTCATTCTAGCAACTCCACATTCTGTGAAACCATCAGGTAGCGATTAGCAACTTTTGGTATACCGCTATCTGATAAGTGTTTTTGCGCATCTATTGGTATTTTAATGCCGAAAAATGCGGAAAAAATTTCATTGATACATCTGTGCTTCCACACTCCTTTTCAGTCGTGTGTGAAACATTATCTATCTCCCTTTTATCAGCATGTCCATGCTAACTCATTCTTTTGTCACCGGCGCTTAATCCTAGAGTTTCTTTTCATCTCCAATTCTCTTGGGCTAATTACATAACATGTGTCGATCCGATGCTGGTGATTGTAATTTGGTTCTCGGCATAGCTATATTCCACTCATGATAAGTGTCATATCGGTCTGGATGATGGAGTGGAATATGGAAAATGCAATCACCACTATCCTCCAAATGGTGACGGTTATCTCCTGTGATTTTGAGTACACCGCGATCATATCTATGCATATTCAAGCATCTTTGGCAATCCAGAGTTTCTCCAAGCACTACGGCGGTCTATCATCTGTCCATCATGCTGCACATCGTTTTGAACCCATATCTGCACAATTCTCCTGGATACAAGGGAATTGCATCTTTTCGTCTCTGATAGCTTTGCTTAAGGTATGAGCTATCATCGGTTCTTATCCAAGATCTCTTTATCTTTGTAACCGGTGATCCGATCGACAAAGTGAACCAGGTGACATATCTTTTTCTTCCGAAGGACCAGTTAACCTATTCTGTCAGCGCATCTTCTTCAACAGGAATCCTTACTCGTAACGTTGATCTTTCAAAGAGCGTTGAGCTCAGAAAGTGTTTCGAGCATTTGTTCATTCTCCCGCCTCTTGAACTTGGTATTCTGGGAATATGTTGTTAATACATGGTGGTATATGTTGATAATATGCTTGCCTATTCGATATCTATGGAAGGACATGGAAGATCATCTATGTCTCTTTCTCTCGAACTTCGTGAGCACTGCCTGTGTGCAAAGTCTCAAAGTGAGAATTCTGACTTTTTGAAGTCACATATCTCGACCACGTCCTTCTGCTAAATACATTACTTCAAATCTAGAATCAGCAAGTCCATTGTTAATTCCATCCTCCATCTTCAACCAATCCGGAGTTGTTCCTTGTTGGCAAGTTATCATCGTCGTTCCGCTGAAGATTTCCTTAAGGCTGCTAAATCTCTCTCAATCATTTCAAGAAGAACATGGAGTTCTGTCACCTCAATCTCGTTAAGTAATCTCTTGAAACCCTCTCGCTCTATCGTCTATGCTCAATCCACCGGAGGCCATGAAGACCTTCCAGATCTTGTATTCCTTCTGTTCAAGTGGTGCTATCTTTTTCTATATCTGTGAAATTTTGCAGTTGTCTCCGTGTTCTTCCTTTATATCTTTCCGCTGGCTTGGTACTTCCGACATGACGACAACATCATCATCTTTATCTATCTATGAATCCGGTGAATCATTTGCATCTATCCTTGTTTTCTAACGGAGTTCTATGAGTTTTTGCCAACACCTTCAGTCTGTTTCGTTAGTTGGGTTGCATGATTTTCTTATTCATGTGCGGAGTAATGCTTTGAGTGCGGGATGGAGTAGCTACCATACCACTACTCTTATCATTCGCTCTTGTAGATTGAATTGGTGAATTAATGTGATTACACTAATTCCACGGAAGTTAGAAGTGTCCTTTATCCCTTGATACTTTTACTTCCGTCCTTGTTTTTCCGGAGTGCTCTTTCCAAGAAAGTAATCAATAATATCTTGTTGGTGATCTCACCCTTTCTACACGGAGCAAAATCCTCAATTATCTGGTGGAAAAAAACGCAAACCTTTTTCTATCCTCGTCTTTCTACCGATGCTCGATATCCCCAAAAAAGATTAAAGGAAACTATCTCTCTCTTTGTTTTATCAATTCTTTTTCTGTGGTAAAGCCAATTCTGGTTGATGCCATCAGCCGCAAATCTATTGCGTTAGCCTCAAGGCTAAATAAAGCAATAAGTATCTCTACAATAAACTCCAGATCCTCCATATTCTTTGCTTCTCGGGATTCCACCATAATCTGGCTTCACATCCATCTCTGGAAGTTATATATGCGCACCTAAATTGCATGATCCTTGGTTCTTACCGGCGCAACAAGAATCTAATCCGACGATGTCTAACTAAATCTTTCTGTTGTTATCAAGGGACTCTATTGTTTGAAGGCAATACTGTTTCCGAACTTCTTTTCTCAAATCCGAGAGAAGATACGATGCTATTGTAATAGTGGTTCAAACCTCTCCAACCTAGTCTTCCGGCGAGATAAAGAGTCATCCTCTCTCGTCTCAGTAAATCTTTATTCTTAATGGTGTGTCTTTCTTTATCCATGATACATCATCTTCTCCTTTTCTTCCACAAGTGGTTGTATTCTTTTATCATGATTCTCGGGAAAACCGAAGCTATGCTCATCCTATCCTTCTTGTCTCACGACAATCATTCAACTCTTCCAACCCGTTGTTTCTCAAGCAAAACGCAAGACTCACAACAAGTCTAGCAAGTTTTGCAAGGTGTAGTGGTCGCACCATTCCGGTGTTCATCAACTTGGGAACGTGAGGGTCACCTTCGTTCGAACACCCGCCTCTCCTTGTGTTGTTTTCTTTTTCCTAGGAATCTCGGGGCGAGATTCTAGTTTAGTGGGGGAGAGTTGTAGTATCCCAATTGTCTAACAATTGCAATGCTACTAGCCTAGTCTATATAATGGCTACTTCATATATATAATTGTTGCATCATAATTATATCATGCTCATGTCATCATGCCACCTTGCATTTGAGCATCATATAAAACCCTTTTTGGTTTGGTTCTTCTCTCATATGCATTGTTAATTATATTTGCCTCTTGATATTGTATTTGGTTATTGATATATTGTTTACATGCCCAAGTTGAGTTGGGGGCATATCTTTTATTCAACTCCACCACCTTCTCTGTCACCACCTTATAATTCCACCATCCAACTAAATATGAGCTTTGCACTTTATTTGGTTTTACTAACTAGCTCATGTGTGTTGGGATGGGTCCACTTCTTTGTCTACATGCTCTCATATATGCTATATGTTGTTTTCACAATTATTGGTGGGCAATTATTATACATGCATGGCCCATGCAAGCTACCATCACTCCTTTTTTTGAATTCTTTTGTTTTGAGATGAGCCTGCTTTGTTAAATCATCCATTCCATCCTTCCACCTCTCTTCTAGTTGGTTGCTTTGATCATGTTGTCCTCTTGGAGATTCCTTCTATGAGCTTGTTTTAAAATCAAACCAAAACAATTCAGATAAAACCATATCCATCTAATATATCTTTCTCTCACTCCAAACCTAGCTAACTACCCTTGCTTCAGGAGTGTGTGTGTGTGTATCCATGCATACATGCAAGTGCGTGTGTAGATGCATGTACAATTGTACATGCATGAGCACCCGAGCAAAGCATATGTCCTGTTTGCCATGGTTTTCTCCTTCCCTCTTACCTGTGCCATCCAGCCTAATCAGGCCCTCTCTTCTGACCGGCAACCAACCAGCAAGCCGAGCCGCACCTCTCTATTCCCACTCCAAACCTTGACCAAAACCAGACCCCAGCTGCACCCCTCCCTGGCCTAGCCCGACCAACCCCACCAGCCAGTGCCCTGTTCATCTTCCCGTCCAGCACGTGAGCGTCAACCAGGCAAAGGACGGAACCCCACGCCTCGCGCGTGCTCTCGCGCCCCTCTGCATAAAGCGAGCAGCAACACCGCAAGCACCATCCCCATCCATCCTTTTCCCCAGATCAGATCGAAATCCCCTTCTTCTTCCTCTCCACGCCGTCACCATGTCCTGGCCACATAAATCCTATCCATCGCAGTCCTACTGCCGTCGTCGCCGAGCCACCTTGTCCAAGAGTCAAAGTTGACGCTGCTGAAGCTGCTCGGGACAGGGAGCGAGGAGGAGAAGTGGCCTATGTCGCCGCCACCCCCACGCACGCCGCCGACCAGCGCCGCGGACACCGCCGTCACCATCTCACCGCTGCCTCCTCGTCGTTGCACGCTCTACCTAACTCGGCTATGGAGCGGGCGCTCGGTGAGAACACTCCCTCGCCTTCCCATGTACCCCTCGCCCTGGCCTCGCCTTCACCCATGTTCGCCGCATGCCGCGCCTCTCGTGCATAGCTAGCAACTCGCCCGCTCGCGCAGCTTGACGGGACAGCAGCAGAAGTTCCGCACACCTCTGAACCCGCGTGTATTCCGACGAACCTACATCTCCACCGGCGAGGATTCCTTGACAATAAACAATCTAGGTTGTCCCAGCAACACACAGGGTCAAATTTCTTCCAAACCAGTGGACTATATCTCCCGTTCTGGTTGATCGAAGTCAGCCCGATCTTCGCTTATTCCGAATCTTCTTACAGTCTGAAAGCCGACAGAAAGCTCTTTGGTCTTCGTTTTTTTTCTGACGATGTGGTCCAGATCCGGCGAAGCTTCCTTGATCAAAGTGGTTCTTCTATTTTTCCTCTACGAACCGGCGCAGACGACACCTCAACCCGACTACCCTAGCGCTCGTAATCATCCTCGAAAGACAGCTTCATCTCACGGACAAAACGCTGATAGAAAATTCAGTTAACGTCATGCTTTCATCTCTGATCCCTTCAAGTTTCCTATCACCACAGTCAATCTTTGGCGTTTTTATTCGCTTGTACTTCTTACGTGGTGTACCAGCTTCACCCAGAATCAAACCACACTTAAATCGGTGGCCTAAATCCTTCGAAATCGTTCGCCAAAGTTCAGCCAAGCTAGCAGTTTTTGCACGATCAATTTCAGAGATTTCTTTAGAAAACTTGCGTGCTCATGCGGCTTATGCGAAAATCCCCTTCGCCCTCTCGTGTTTCAACCATCAGTCCAGCCAACAGTACCCAGGCTCGCCCACGTGTCGCCGCTCGGCTGGCCGCGCGCATAAAGTGGCCCCAGCACCTTCGGCCCTATCGTTCAGTGACCGCGGGTAGGATAGTGCTGAGTAAGAAAATCCCTGGAGCCTTTTTAAATACAAATAAAATTCTAGAAATAATTTTTATCAAATTAATTCGTATCTTTTTATCTATCCTAAATTTGAACAAACTGATTCAATAAAATATGAATGTTCCCAGATATGAATTCAACCATATTTTCCAATTTGACCAGATCTGACTCTAACTAGTCAAATCTTTAACATTTGACCATATTTTAATTATATTACATTTAATATTGATTTAAATTCAAAAATTTGAATAATATGTGTAATATATGTTTTTGAATCAGAAAAATATGAGGAATATGTATATGCTATTTGAAACATCATTTGAACTATTTAAAATTTCGAAATAATTTAGTTCTTAATAAATGTCTTTTCCTAAATATTGCATAACTTTAATTCCGTAATTCCGAATTCGACAAATGATATGTCTAAATCGATCAGCTCGACGAGACCTTTCTGTTTATGCATTCCATGTTCTGTTTTGCAGCATGCATAATATAAATATAAAGTATACAACAACTTATTTGAGTATAAAATATGATTAAAACTCCATAAAATGCTTATTTCTTGTATTCCACACCACACCCATGCCATGCTACATTACTGCCATGCAAATTGTGCATCATTCATCATGGCATGATTGTTTGCTTGTCGCATTTTATTCATATGCTTGTGCACTTTATTTATGTTGGCCCTTGTTTGTTTGGTTCTTCTTCGAATAGACGCTGAGCAGGGGATATATCAAGAAACCCAGGAGCACTACCCAGATCCTTCTCTCGCTTTAACTGAGCTGCCAGGCAAGCACTACCACATGCTTGCATACATATAGTACCTATTGCCTCTATCTTATTCTTGCACCATTGAGTCGCGATTGCATTAAATTGAATCCCAAGTATTGCATAGCTTTTACTTTTAAACCCCACCGAAGCTTGTTCCTCCATCCCATGAGCCATTACTACAGGAGTTGTTTGAGCCATGCGAGTCGTAGAACATGTGTACGGTATGTGAGTGTCTGATGGATAACGAGGTACCTAAACAACTTAACCTGAGTAGTATGGGATAACTAATGAAAGTGGAACCGGTGAGCAATATCTGCTATTTGTTTTTTCATGCTCACTTGTGTCCCGTAGGACCCCGAGTACTTGATTCCTGTTCCTTGAATATTCGCGCTATCCACATCCAGGAGGATTATGGGACCAGAGCGAAGGGATCAACTACATACACAAATGGGTATGTATGCAAGCCACCATACAACAGTACATCAGAGCCATTCCATCTAAAAGAAATAGAAATATTGCAACGCCATACGGCAAGATCCAAATATCCTAGATAGATATAATAGTTTAGGATATCTCCTCATACATCAAACATCAGAGTATCAGGCGGAAGCGGCAACAAGATCCGAGTACGGATAAGAAGCAAATTGGCATAAGATGCCCCATAAAATAAACGCATCCTGCCCACAGATCTCACGGATCCCCGTTCCCGGAATCTCTACACCGAATGATCGTTGCCCACATCGTCCGTCTCCTCCACCCAGTATCCATCTTGCGAGTTTACCGGTTCATCTGAATCAAACAATTTATAGTGTGAGACCCTAGGGGTACTCAGCAAGTCTTTATGCCTCTAAAGGGGACACAACCTGGGGTGACGCAATTGCAGCAAAAGATAATACCTAGCAATTCTATAGATACTCGCTAACCATCCGCTTAACCAAAGATAGACGGATGTCCGTGAATTAATGACAACAGTTATAACAGTAATATCAACAGATCCATCCTCCTCCTCGCTTACCAACGAGGAAGCGGACGAACAACCCCCATCCGTTGGCAGTTTTATTATCCATTCCATGAGTGTTGCACTATTTACTAGTCAGTTACTTAGTCAAATTAAAAGCGGTACTTTAGTTATACTTGTCTATGATCGAGAAACTGTGCTCCAAGTCGTCCATAACCGCGGACACGGCTTTCAGAAAGTTTTACCCTGCAGGGGTGCACAAATAGCAACACACACTCGATCAACCTCGGAAAAACCAAATCAAAACCCAACGAGGCCTTCACGACAAAGCAATCACAAGATTCAGAAATATTTCAGGGGGCCACCCCATTGAGTACATCCGCAACGAAGTTAGCCGACTCCGAGACGGACTCAAGGTTTGCGCCAGTGGATGTAAACGACTGGGAACCCGAAAATGGTACTGGGCTTGTCGATACCGCGAAAACACTCCGCTGACCTAAACAGTACAGGTGCAGTACCTCGCACAATTTTAAATAAAGCAGTAAAGCATGGCATAAGTACAGGATAGTAAATAAAACCTCAAACTAGTTTATGGCCCCAAGAAATAAGAATGAATCAAGCTCTGGCTCAGGGGGGTCCCATAATCCTCCCGGATGTGGATAGCGCGAATATTCAAGGAACAGGAATCAAGTACTCGGGGTCCTACGGGACACAAGTGAGCATGAAAAACCAAATAGCAGACATTGCTCACCGGTGCCACTTTCATTAGTTATCCCATACTACTCAGGTTAAGTTGTTTAGGTACCTCGTTATCCATCAGACACTCACATAACCTACACATGTTGTTCTACGACTCGCATGGCTCAAACAACTCCTGTAGTAATGGCTCATGGGATGGAGGAACAAGCTTCGGTGGGGTTTAAAAGTAAAAGCTATGCAATACTTGGGATTCAATTTAATGCAATCGCGACTCAATGATGCAAGAATAAGATAGAGGCAATAGGTACTATATGTATGCAAGCATGTGGTAGTGCTTTCCTGGCAGCTCAGTTGAAGCGAGAGAAGGATCTGGGTAGTGCTCCTGGGTTTCTTGATATATCCCCTGCTCAGCGTCTATTCGAAGAAGAACCAAACAAACAAGGGCTAACATAAATAAAGTGCACAAGCATATGAATAAAATGCGACAAGCAAACAATCATGCCATGATGAATGATGCACAATTTGCATGGCAGTAATGTAGCATGTCATGGGTGTGGTGTGGAATACAAGAAATAAGCATTTTATGGAGTTTTAATCATATTTTATACTCAAATAAGTTGTTGTATACTTTATATTTATATTATGCATGCTGCAAAACAGAACATGGAATGCATAAATAGAAAGGTCTCGTCGAGCTGATCGATTTAGACATATCATTTGTCGAATTCGGAATTACGGAATTAAAGTTATGCAATATTTAGGAAAAGACATTTATTAAGAACTAAATGATGTTTCAAATAGAATATCCATATTCCTCATATTTTTCTGATTCAAAAACATATATTACACATATTATTCAAATTTGTGAATTTAAATCAATATTAAATGTAAAATAATTAAAATATGGTCAAATGTTAAAGATTTGACTAGTTAGAGTCAAATCTGGTCAAATTGGAAAATATGGTTGAATTCATATCTGGGAACATTCATATTTTATTGAATCAGTTTGTTCAAATTTAGGATAGATAAAAAGATACGAATTAATTTGATAAAAAATATTTCTAGAATTTTATTTGTATTTAAAAAGGCTCCAGGGATTTTCTTACTCAGCACTATCCTACCCGCGGTCACTGAACGGTAGGGCCGAAGGTGCTGGGGCCACTTTATGCGCGCGGCCAGCCGAGCGGCGACACGTGGGCGAGCCTGGGTACTGTTGGCTGGACTGATGGTTGAAACACGAGAGGGCGAAGGGGATTTTCGCATAAGCCGCATGAGCACGCAAGTTTTCTAAAGAAATCTCTGAAATTGATCGTGCAAAAACTGCTAGCTTGGCTGAACTTTGGCGGACGATTCCGGAGGATTTAGGCCACCGATTTAAGTGTGGTTTGATTCTGGGAGAAGCTGGTACATCACGTAAGAAGTACAAGCGAAGAAAAACGCCAAAGATTGACTGTGGTGATAGGAAACTTGAAGGGATCAGAGATGAAAGCATGACGTTAACTGAATTTTCTATCAGTGTTTTGTCCGTGAGATGAAGCTGTCTTTCGAGGATGATTACGAGCGCTAGGGTAGTCGGGTTGAGGTGCCGTCTGCGCCGGTTCGTAGAGGGAAAATAGAAGAACCACTTTGATCAAGGAAGCTTCGCCGGATCTGGACGACATCGTTAGAAAAAAAAACGAAGACCAAAGAGCTTTCTATTGGCTTTCAGACTGTAAGAAGATTCGGAATAAGCGGAGATCGGGCTGACTTCGATCAACCAGAACGGGAGATATAGTCGACTGGTTTGGAAGAAATTTGACCCTGTGTGTTGCTGGGACAACCTAGATTGTTTATTGTCAAGGAATCCTCGCCGGTGGAGATGTAGGTTCGTCGGAATACACGCGGGTTCAGAGGTGTGCGGATCTTCTGCTGCTGTCCCGTCAAGCTGCGCGAGCGGGCGAGTTGCTAGCTATGCACGAGAGGCGCGGCATGCGGCGAACATGGTTGAAGGCGAGGCCAGGGCGAGGGGGTACATGGGAAGGCGAGGGAGTGTTCTCACCGAGCGCCCGCTCCATAGCCGAGTTAGGTAGAGCGTGCAACGACGAGGAGGCAGCGGTGAGATGTTGACGGCGGTGTCCGCGGCGCTGGTTGGCGGCGTGCGTGGGGATGGCGGCGACACAGGCCACTTCTCCTCCTCGCTCCCTCTCCCGAGCAGCTTCAGCAGCGTCAACTTTGACTCTTGGACAAGGTGGCTCGGCGACGACGGCAGTAGGACTGCGATGGCTAGGATTTATGTGGCCAGGACATGGTGACGGCGTGGAGAGGAAGAAGAAGGGGATCTCGATCTGATCTGTGGAGAAGGATGGATGGGGATGGTGCTTGCGGTGTTTCTGCTCGCTTTATGCAGAGGGGCGCGAGAGCACGCGCGAGGCGTGGGGTGCCGTCCTTTGCCTGGTTGGCGCTCACGTGCTGGACGGGAAGATGAACAGGGCACTGGCTGGTGGGGTTGGTCGGGCTAGGCCAGGGAGGGGTGCAGCTGGGGTCTGGTTTTGGTCAATGTTTGGAGTGGAATAGAGAGGTGCGGCTCGGCTTGCTGGTTGGTTGCCGGTCAGAAGAGAGGGCCTGATTATGCTGGATGGCACAGGTAAGAAGGAAGGAGAAAACCATGGCAAACAGGACATATGCTTTGCTCGGGTGCTCATGCATGTACAATTGTACATGCATCTACACACGCACTTGCATGCATGCATGGATACACACACACACACTCCTGAAGCTAGGGTAGTTAGCTAGGTTTGGAGTGAGAGAAAGATATATTAGATGGATATGGTTTTATCTGAATTGTTTTGGTTTGATTCTAAAACAAGCTCAAAGAAGGAATCTCCACGAGGACAACATGATCACAGCAACCAACTAGAAGAGAGGTGGAAGGATGGAATGGATGATTTAACAAAGCAAGCTCATCTCAAAACAAAAGAATTCAAAAAAAGGAGTGATGGTAGCTTGCATGGGCCATGCATGTATAATAATTGCCCACCAATAATTGTGAAAACAACATATAGCATATATGAGAGCATGTAGACAAAGAAGTGGACCCATCCCAACACACATGAGCTAGATAGTAAAACCAAATAAAGTGCAAAGCTCATATTTAGTTGGATGGTGGAATTATAAGGTGGTGACAGAGAAGGTGGTGGAGTTGAATAAAAGATATGCCCCCAACTCAACTTGGGCATGTAAACAATATATCAATAACCAAATACAATATCAAGAGGCAAATACAATTAATAATGCATATGAGAGAAGAACCAAACCAAAAAGGGTTTTATATGATGCTCAAATGCAAGGTGGCATGATGACATGAGCATGATATAATTATGATGCAATGTTTATATATATGAAGTAGCCATTATATAGACTAGGCTAGTAGCATTGCAATTGTTAGACTATTGGGATGCTACACAGACGATCCCCTCCGTCGCGGGGAGGTAGACTTCGGCGTCCATCTCTTGGATGTCGCGGCCGGTGATGTCCGAGCCGCGCCAGTCGCCCTTGTGCGAGTCTGGCTCCTCTTCCATAGGCTCCAGCGCCGCCAGATTGTGGTCACCGCCGGTGGTTTCAATCACCGCCGACGCGGGGATGACCAGGCCCTCTGGGGCACGACGACAGAGCTCGCCAGCTTCGCCGTGGCTTCGCTTGACGCCGCCATCGACGGGGAGGAGCTGCTGCTGGCCATGGAGGGCTGGGAGGATGCGACTGGTGCAGAGAGAGGCTAGGGTTTCTTCGAGGTTTTCCGCGGAGAGATCGAGGATGCGTGCGGCTGAAGGAAGAAGATGATGACGCGAGAGAATGGGGTGAAAAAGTGGCAAGTGTCCCACGGTTACTATTTATCTTACTCTGCGTCAAGATTTGTGCAGCTAATCGGACGGTTCTCGCGTAGACGACGTGTTCGTGGACGTGTGCGGTAATTTCTTCACGTCTCTAATAGCCGCCGCCAACGGTTCGTATCGCTTGCGCGGGAAAATCGGATATGATTGCGTTCTCTGCATGTGTGAGTTACGAGGCGTCGCTGACCTACAGCCTACGTCGTCATAACTGACATGGTAGATGAGCCGTCCCATCGAAGATTCCGGCATGGACGTATTTAATCCGACTACAGAAGAGTACGATGGAAGATTTAGCATTTCTCCGACTTACTCATAGAAGACGGAGAAACCTTTGCAGGGTTCTTTGGAAGGACTACAAGATATTGCTTGACGATTTGCCGACATCCATCTAGACGGAGCATTTCACGGGAAGAGGCAAGACGACACAAGATCTCGGAGTTCTCCGGGGGCTACTGTTGGGGATATGCTATATGGGTATCCTCATAGCATGTCTCTTATCCGACTAACCCGGGTGGCCCATAGTCGGTAGCATGGCCTGTGGCCTGCTGGGCGGCCCGGTTAAGTGGATTCAGAAGGGAGGCCCATGCCGGATAAAGGAAGGCTACGGTGGAGTCACCAGCGTACCCGGAGCCTTGGAGTACAAGATACACAGGACTCTGTAACCTGTCCGGCTAGGACTTTTCCCTATAACACTAGGACCTGGCGACTATATAAGTCGGGCCTATGGGAGCCTTTAGGGCACAATCAGACGACAACTTAGTATCGATTCATACAACCTCGCACAACGAACCTATCTCTGTAACTCGGCGTATTTCCCTTATAGTGATTTATAGAAGGAGTAGGATTCTGCCACAGTCGTGGGATATGAACCTGGGTAAGCTGTGTTACCTCGTACCTGTCAACCGTCCGCCTTACCCCATGTCTCTAAACACGCACTGTGAGGACCCCTCCATGGCGTACTCGTCGGCAATACCAAGACACTTTCAACCATGTATCGAGTCTTACGAGCCATACAAATCGCCATGGAACCCCAAAAATGTGGGCAATAGCTCATGAAAATGGCCATAAAACGCGAAACCTACGGGTTTTTGGTCCTCGCTTTCAAACAAGTATCGGGTCTTATGGGCCATGCAAGTTGCCCTAGAAACCCAAAAAACTAGGCACTAGCTCATGAAAACAGCCATAAAACTCGAAAACTACGAGTTTCTGGTCCTAACTCTCAAACATATATCCCTAGAATGCCAAAACTATAGGCAATAGCTCATGAAAACGGCCGTAAAACGAGTGAACCGTGAATTTTTAGTCCTAACTGTAACACCCTCAGAATCGGCCCTATGCAAGTTTTAGCGAAACCCGCCAAACCCGCATAGAAACGATTCAAAGGTGCCCACCAGGCACTTTCGTGTGGGTGGAAAACGAAGTAATAACATTACACAACAGTCCTCGATGGGACCCACAGAACAGATGTATACAACACGACTCCATGAGTCAAGGATACAGATATACAGTATAAAGATCCAAATCACCTTGAAAATGAAAGAGCGTCCGGCTACGGACAAAATGCAAATGGGGCTAAGAGCCCTGAAGAATAACCAATGGCGTCCATAACCCTGCCCAGGCCAAGCCGGAAGGGTAACCCTGCTAACGACGTCGATCTCAAAACCTGCTTAAACAAAACGGGTGCCGACAAAGGGCAAAGGAAAAAGAGGAGCGTCAGTACTGAGGCCAGTACACGGCGAGGCTAGAATTCGGCGGTCCTCACCTACATAGGTATGGTGGACTGAAGCGGCAGCGCAGCATGCACTAAACAACCTATAGAGACTCGATACAACTGGCGGCTATCAGAGAGGGGTAAGAAAGACCTATTCGGAACCAACCTGGTACTACCATCAAACAAACCCATCGTGGTGTTTCCCCCTCGAGACCAAACGAGGAAGTCAACCGAGGAACTCACACTGTTGGCAGTTTTATTTATTCGGTTATCGTTGCAGCAATTACTAGTCAGGTTTAGATAGTCATCCTGATATAATAAGCTGTGGGAAATTTTAGTTATCCATTCCGTTATAGTTGCGACACTTACTATTCAGATACAATTAGCATGAGATAACCCAAAACCCAGCAGTTGTTGGTACTTTTATTTAGCCATTCCGTTTTAGTTGCAGTACTTACTAGTCAGGTACAATGGTCGCGAGCGACAACCCAAGCAAACAATTGTTGGCAGTTTTATTTAGCCATTCCATTATAGTGAAGCCGATTACTAGTCATTATAAAGTCAAATTTATAGCACTACTTTAGTTATAGTTGTCTATGATCGAGATACTGTGCTCCAAGTCGTCCATAACCGCGGACACGGCTTTCAGAAAGTTTTACCCGGCCGGGGTGCACAAATAGCAACACACACTCGATCAACCTCGGAAAAACCAAATCAAAACCCAACGAGGCCTTCACGACAAAGCAATCACAAGATTCAGAAATATTTCACGGGGCCACCCCATTGAGTAGACCCGCAACGAAGCTAGCTGACTCCGAGATGGACTCAAGGTTTGCGTCAATGGCTGTAAACGACTGGGAACCCGAAAATGTGACTGGGCTTGTCGATACCGCGAAAACACTCCGCTTACCTAAACAGTACAGTGTGCTCCTCGCACAATCGTAAATAATACAGTAAAACATGGCATAAGTACATGATAGTAAATAAAACATCAAACTAGTTTGTGGCCCCAAGAAATAAGATGGAATCAAGCTCTGGCTTAGGGGGGTCCCATAATACTCCCGGATGTGGATAGCGCGATAAATCAAGGAACAGGTATCAAGCACTCGGGGTCCTACGGGACACAAGTGGACGGTTAACAACCAAATAACATCTATTTCCCACCTGTGCCTCTGCTTACTTACTTCAATTTTAGTTGTTTAAATAGTAATTAAAGTGAACGATAAGTAAGACAATGATCATCTCCAACATCAAACATGCGGCAATACACCAACAACTGTGGCACTTGACGACAGGCAACAGCACTTGAGCAAGCGACTACGACGCGCAAGTCCAACTATCTACCAAACAACAGGTAATAGGATGTTTCCAAGGCAATATACGGCTGCAAGGGATATCACGGGTACGAAAACTAGAGCATCGCAACACAGATAGCAATAGATCAACAGGAGGGAATAAATACTATAAAAGTAAGATAGGTAGAAAGGGGGAGATGCTCGCCTGAAAACATTGCCGAAGGTTCAACCGAGGATCGGGGCGAAGCTCAGATCAACTCAACGGCCTTAACCGCGAAGAAGCAAAACACTAGAATAAACACCGGATGCAATATTTAATACTACGGCGAAAGATCGGGCATGATGGATGTATGATGTATGACATGGCAAAGGTGCGATGCAATTAGGCCATATTAAGCGGAACCGGGGGTCCCGACAATTAATTAAACGGTTCAAGTTGTTTAGATAACCCGCAATTTAAATGTTGTTTTAACAGGCCAAGACAAGTTACCGGTTCGCTACACAAATTTAAATGAGGCCAATATAAGACTAGATTTGCCCGCATATGGGCCCCATATTTAATTATGAGGTGAATCGGCATAAGGCCCCCAAACCACAGACAAGTGTGCATGCATGAACAATTAATATGCGACAAGTTGTATTATATTATAAAATAGGGTTCGGGAAGGGGTTCACACATTAGGGTTCGACGAGCTCGGGGTTCCGGGGTTCGGGGTCCGGTCTCAGGGTTCAGGGTTCGACGAGATCGGTCTCGGACAACAGAAGTGGATCTGGTCGCATCCGCGGTGGTCGGGCCATGTTGTCGGTCTTGTCGGGGTTCTCGGCTTCGGGCGCTGGGATCGGGCTTCGGATTCCGGGACTGGTGCGAGGTCTCGACCATCAGATCCTTGGAGGAGGTCATGGCGGTTCCATTCAACCCATGAAGGAGATCTTGTCGCTTGATATCCGTGTAGGAGAACTCGAGGTCGATGGCGAACTTGTTTGGTACCGGGGTTTTCGGAGATCTTGGCGCGACACCGGGTTCGGTCTTGGGGCCGGTCATCTTATCCATGTTGGAGATCTTGTCGTCCCAACTCAGGGGGAGTTATTGTTGTAGCACCACGCCGTGACGCTGCAATCTCATGATCGAGAGGAGACTAGAGGCAGCTGAGAGGAGGTATGGCCGATGCGGTGACGGTTTCAGGAGGCCGGTCAGGGGGGTTCGGCGGCGTCCTGGGCGACGGAGAAGGGCCGCGGGCAGAGGAGGTCCCTAGCGAGGTTGTTGCAGGGGGACAGCGGCGAAAGGAGCCACACGGGTCGGCGCGTCAGTGTAGGCGGCCTCCAGCGAGGCGGGCTCGGCGACAGGCCACGGCCGGGCGAGGCAGGGCCGAGCGGTGCGACCGGACCAGAGGGTGACGAGGCGGCTCCGGCGAGGCTCTGCCCGGGGCGAGCTCAAGGAGGAGGGGAGCTTTCAGAGGGGTGGGGGGCGAGAACGACGGCGGACAGGGGCGGCGGAGCACGGACGCGCTGGCGGCGGAGCTCGAAGGGAGGGCGCCGGGAAGGAGCTGGGGGGCGACGGTGGAGGCGGATGGCGGAGGCGGCCCGCGCGGTGGGGAGAGGAAGCTGAGCGGAGGGGAGGCGCAGAGGCGGGGCGAGCTCGGGCCGGAGGAGGGCCGCGGCGGGCGCCGGGTGAGGGAGGGGGAGGAGCGGTGGCGGAGCCTGAGGCCGAGGAGGAGAGAGCGACAGGGAGGAGCGGTGGCGGGCGGCGGCGCCATGGCCGGGGTGGGGAAGAAGGGAGGAGAGAGGGAGGATGGGAAGGAGAGGGAGGCTGCGGGGCTGAGCGGAGAGGGAGGCCGGCGATGAGGGAGAAGGGAGGGGAGGCCGAGGAGAGAGGGGGGTGGCGCGTCGTGGGGGAGGCGGAGGAGGGGGTGACCGGCGGGGAGGACGGAGGAGACCAGGGGAGAGCGGGCGCGTCGGGGAGAGAGAAAGGGTGGGGAGGGGAGAGAAGGAGTGGTGGGGCCAGAGGGGTGGGGTCGGGGCCACGCGGGGTGGGGGTGGACCGGGACTGACAGGTGGGGGTCTGGGGACGCGGGGCCAGGGGGTGGGACCCAGGGACAGGGAGAGGTGGCTGGGTGGGTGCGGTGTGAGTGAGTTCGGGTGGGGAGAGGGGAGTGGGTCCAGGGAGGTGGGGGCCGAGGTGTCGGTGAGGGAGAGGGAGAGGGGTAGGTGAGGGCTAGGTGAGAGAAGGAGAGGGGGGGCTAGATCAAGGATTGATGAGGTGGCGGGGTGGGTAGGGAATTGGGGGAGGGGTGAGGTGGCGAGCTGGGATAGGTGGGTAGGATAGGTTTGGGTAGTTTTAGGAATTACAGGGGGCTGGTTTAGGTGGACCGATTTATACCGGGGGTGGTCGACTGGGTCGAATCGGCCCGTTCGACTGCCCCACTAAAAATAATTAAATATTTTATTTGTTTTAAACGGACCGTTTGCAAACCGATAGCAGACAAAACAAAATAATCCGGAGACCCGGGTTTGCGTGTTGAACAAAGACGGGGCTTTTAGAAAACAAATTAGGTTTTCCCGAAAATAGTTTTATGCGAACAAATGCAAGATGATGACGATGCTCAAATGCAATGTGGCATGATGACATGAGCATGCGGTCATGATGATGCAATGCACAAAAACAACGCGGTTTTCTAGTAGTGGTTTTGCGGGATGCCACAATTCGACACCACTAACAATGGATCTCGCCCTCGAGATCCGCCTCATGGTACCAGTAAGAAGGTCGGCGGTCTGAATCTTCTCGCTTCATGTAGATCTTCGCGACACCACTAACAAGGGGTCGTTGTCCGTGATCGGCGAGAGAACACTCCGGGAACAAAAGGTCGAAGGTAGAGGTATCCACAAATAAAGCCACCCCTAACTTCCGTGGACGGAGTAAAACTGCTGGATCCACTGATTCTATGTACAAGAGCGAACGATAAGAGTAGTCGGATGGTGATCAGTCCATCGCGCACCCAAACCATTACTCTGCACACGAATAGGCGGATTATGCAACCAACTCTCGGAATTCAGATTGGAGATCTCGACAAGCGAGGTTCGGAAACAAAGGAGTGATGCCGACTCTGCATCGGATCTGGCGTAGATGATGTCGTTGCGTAGGAAAACACCGGAAGGCACAAACAAGGAACAAAGGAGGGTACCACAGTAGACGGATTCCTCAGGCAGCTTGAACACCGGATGGTAGAACACCGTTATCGGAGAAGGAAGCGAAACCCTGAAGGTACGACGGAACCCAACCACGAGAAATCCTGGACTCGAAGAGAGAGAAGAGAGCGGATTCAAAACACGCAAAGGTAAGAGGAGAAAAGCAAAGGGGTAAGGAGTAAAATCAGACCTAATCAGAACTATCCAACCGATTTCTAAAAATAGTTTTGACACTCTACTTCGGCCGTTAGCTAGGTTATCCTACAGGCTGGACTTGTGGGGTATCGCAACTGCTGAGCTCTGATACCACTCTGTAACACCCTCAGAATCGGCCCAATGCAAGTTTTAGCGAAACCCGCCAAACCCGCATAGAAACGATTCAAAGGTGCCCACCAGGCACTTTCGTGCGGGTGGAAAACGAAGTAATAACATTACACAACAGTCCTCGATGGGACCCACAGAACAGATGTATACAACACGACTCCATGAGTCAAGGATACAGATATACAGTACAAAGATCCAAATCACCTTGAAAATGAAAGAGCGTCCGGCTACGGACAAGATGCAAATGGGGCTAAGAGCCCTGAAGAATAACCAATGGCGTCCATAACCCTGCCCAGGCCAAGCCGGAAGGGTAACCCTGCTAACGACGTCGATCTCAAAACCTGCTTAAACAAAAGGGGTGCCGACAAAGGGCAAAGGAAAAAGAGGAGCGTCAGTACTGAGGCTAGTACACGGCGAGGCTAGAATTCGGCGGTCCTCGCCTACATAGGTATGGTGTACTGAAGCGGCAGCGCAGCATGCACTAAACAACCTATAGAGACTCGATACAACTGGCGGCTGTCAGAGAGGGGTAAGAAAGACCTATTCGGAACCAACCTGGTACTACCATCAAACAAACCCATCCTGGTATTTCCCCCTCGAGACCAAACGAGGAAGTCAACCGAGGAACTCACACTGTTGGCAGTTTTATTTATGCGGTTATCGTTGCAGCAATTACTAGTCAGGTATAGATAGTCATCCTGATATAATAAGCAGTGGGCAATTTTAGTTATCCATTCCGTTATAGTTGCGACACTTACTATTCAGATATAATTAGCATGAGATAACCCAAAATCCAGCAGTTGTTGGTACTTTTATTTAGCCATTCCGTTTTAGTTGCAATACTTACTAGTCAGGTACAATGGTCGCGAGCGACAACCCAAGCAAACAATTGTTGGCAGTTTTATTTAGCCATTCCATTATAGTGAAGCCGATTACTAGTCATTATAAAGTCAAATTTATAGCACTACTTTAGTTATAGTTGTCTATGATCGAGATACTGTGCTCCAAGTCGTCCATAACCGCGGACACGGCTTTCAGAAAGTTTTACCCGGCCGGGGTGCACAAATAGCAACACACACTCGATCAACGTCGGAAAAACCAAATCAAAACCCAACGAGGCCTTCACGTCAAAGCAATCACAAGATTCAGAAATATTTCAGGGGGCCACCCCATTGAGTAGACCCGCAACGAAGCTAGCTGACTCCGAGACGGACTCAAGGTTTGCGTCAATGGCTATAAACGACTGGGAACCCGAAAATGTGACTGGGCTTGTCGATACCGCGAAAACACTCCTCTTACCTAAACAGTACAGTGTGCTCCTCGCACAATCGTAAATAATACAGTAAAACATGGCATAAGTACAGGATAGTAAATAAAACCTCAAACTAGTTTGTGGCCCCAAGAAATAAGACGGAATCAAGATCTAGCTCAGGGGGGTCCCATAATCCTCCCGGATGTGGATAGCGCGATAAATCAAGGAACAGGTATCAAGCACTCGGGGTCCTATGGGACACAAGTGGACCGTTAACAACCAAATAACATCTATTGCCCACCTGTGCCTCTGCTTACTTACTTCAATTTTAGTTGTTTAAACAGTAATTAAAGTGAACGATAAGTAAGACCATGATCATCTCCAACATCAAACATGCGGCAATACACCAACAACTGTGGCACTTGACGACACGCAACAGCACTTGAGCAAGCGACTACGACGCGCAAGTCCAACTATCTACCAAACAACAAGTAATAGGATATGTCCAAGGCAATATACGGCTACAAGGGATATCACGGGTACGAAAACTAGAGTATCGCAACACAGATAGCAATAGATCAACAGGAGGGAATAAATACTATAAAATTAAGATAGGTAGAAAGGGGGAGATGCTCGCCTGAAAACATTGCCGAAGGTTCAACCGAAGATCGGGGCGAAGCTCACATCAACTCAACGGCCTTATCCGCGAAGAAGCAAAACACTAGAATAAACATCGGATGCAATATTTAATACTACGGCGAAAGATCGGGCATGATGCATGTATGATGTATGACATGGCAAAGGTGCGATGCAATTAGGCCATATTAAGCGGACCGGGGGTCCCGACAATTAATTAAACGGTTCAAGTTGTTTAGATAACCCGCAATTTAAATGTTGTTTTAACAGGGCAAGACAAGTTACCAGTTCGCTACACAAATTTAAATGAGGCCAATATAAGACTAGATTTGCCCGCATATGGGCCCCATATTTAATTATGAGGTGAATCGGCATAAGGCCCCCAAACCACAGACAAGTGGGCATGCATGAACAATTAATATGCGACAAGTTGTATTATATTATAAAATAGGGTTTCGGGAAGGGGTTCACACATTAGGGTTCGACGAGCTCGGGGTTCCGGGGTTCGGGGTCCGGTCTCAGGGTTCAGGGTTCGACGAAATCGGTCTCGGACAACAGAAGTGGATCTGGTCGCATCCGCGGTGGTCGGGCCATGTTGTCGGTCTTGTCGGGGTACTCTGCTTCGGGCGCCGAGATCGGGCTTCGGATTCCGGGACTGGTGCGAGGTCTCGACCATCAGATCCTTGGAGGAGGTCATGGCGGTTCCATTCAACCCATGAAGGAGATCTTGTCGCTTGATATCCGTGTAGGAGAACTCGAGGTCGATGGCGAACTTGTTTGGTACCGGGGTTTTCGGAGATCTTGGCGCGACACCGGGTTCGGTCTCGGGGCCGGTCATCTTATCCATGTTGGAGATCTTGTCGTCCCAACTCAGGGGGAGTTCTTGTTGTAGCACCACGCCGTGACGCTGCAATCTCATGATCGAGAGGAGACTAGAGGCAGCTGAGAGGAGGTATGGCCGAGGCGGTGACACTTTCAGGAGGCCGGTCAGGGGGGTTCGGCGGCGTCCTGGGCGACGGAGAAGGGCCGCGGGCAGAGGAGGTCCCTGGCGAGGTTGTTGCAGGGGGACAGCGGAGGAAGGAGCCACACGGGTCGGCGCGTCAGTGTAGGCGGCCTCCGGCGAGGCGGGCTCGGCGACAGGCCACGGCCGGGCGAGGCAGGGCCGAGCGGTGCGACCGGACCAGAGGGTGACGAGGCGGCTCCGGCGAGGCTCTGCCCGGGGCGAGCTCAAGGAGGAGGGGAGCTTTCAGAGGGGTGGGAGGCGAGAACGGCGGCGGACAGGGGCGGCGGAGCACGGACGCGCTGGCGGCGGAGCTCGAAGGGAGGGCGCCGGGAAGGAGCTGGGGGGGCGACGGTGGAGGCGGATGGCGGAGGCGGCCCGCGCGGTGGGGAGAGGAAGCTGAGCGGAGGGGAGGCGCAGAGGCGGGGCGAGCTCGGGCCGGAGGAGGGCCGCGGCGGGCGCCGGGTGAGGGAGGGGGAGGAGCGGTGGCGGAGCCTGAGGCCGAGGAGGAGAGAGCGACAGGGAGGAGCGGTGGCAGGCAGCGGCGCCATGGCCGGGGTGGGGAAGAAGGGAGGAGAGAGGGAGGATGGGGAGGAGAGGGAGGCTGCGGGGCTGAGCGGAGAGGGAGGCCGACGATGAGGGAGAAGGGAGGGGAGGCCGAGGAGAGAGGGGGGTGGCGCGTCGTGGGGGAGTCGGAGGAGGGGGGTGACCGGCGGGGAGGACGGAGGAGACCAGGGAGAGCGGGCGCGTCGGGGAGAGAGAAAGGGTGGGGAGGGGAGAGAAGGAGTGGTGGGGCCGGAGGGGTGGGGTCGGGGCCACGCGGGGTGGGGGTGGACCGGGACTGACAGGTGGTGGTCTGGGGACGCGGGGCCAGGGGGTGGGACCCAGGGATAGGGAGAGGTGGCTGGGTGGGTGCGGTGTGAGTGAGTGCGGGTGGGGAGAGGGGAGTGGGTCCAGGGAGGTGGGGGCCCAGGTGTCGGTGAGGGAGAGGGAGAGGGGTAGGTGAGGGCTAGGTGAGAGAAGGAGAGGGGGGACTAGATCAAGGATTGATGAGGTGGCGGGGTGGGTAGGGAATTGGGGGAGGGGTGAGGTGGCGAGCTGGGATAGGTGGGTAGGATAGGTTTGGGTAGTTTTAGGAATTACAGGGGGCTGGTTTAGGTGGACCGATTTATACCGGGGGTGGTCGACTGGGTCGAATCGGCCCGTTCGACTGCCCCACTAAAAATAATTAAATATTTTATTTGTTTTAAACGGACCGTTTGCAAATCGATAGCAGACAAAACAAAATAATCCGGAGACCCGGGTTTGCGTGTTGAACAAAGACGGGGCGTTTAGAAAACAAATTAGGTTTTCCCGAAAATAGTTTTATGCGAACAAATGCAAGATGATGACGATGCTCAAATGCAATGTGGCATGATGACATGAGCATACGGTCATGATGATGCAATGCACAAAAACAACGCGGTTTTCTAGTAGTGGTTTTGCGGGGTGCCACAATTCGACACCACTAAATCCGCCTCATGGTACCGGTAAGAAGGTCGGCGGTCTAAATCTTCTCGCTTCATGTAGATCTTCGCGACACCACTAACAAGGGGTCGTTGTCCGTGATCGGCGAGAGAACACTCCGGGAACAAAAGGTCGAAGGTAGAGGTATCCACAAATAAAGCCACCCCTAACTTCCGTGGACGGAGTAAAACTGCTGGATCCACTGATTCTATGTACAAGAGCGAACGATAAGAGTAGTCGGATGGTGATCAGTCCATCGCGCACCCAAACCATTACTCTGCACACGAATAGGCGGATTATGCAACCAACTCTCGGAATTCAGATTGGAGATCTCGACAAGTGAGGTTCAAAAACAAAGGAGTGATGCCGACTCTGCATCGGATCTGGCGTAGATGATTTCGTTGCGTCGGAAAACACCGGAAGGCACAAACAAGGAACAAAGGAGGGTACCACAGTAGACGGATTCCTCAGGCAGCTTGAACACCGGATGGTAGAACACCGTTATCGGAGAAGGAAGCGAAACCCTGAAGGTACGACGGAACCCAACCACGAGAAATCCTGGACTCGAAGAGAGAGAAGAGAGCGGATTCAAAACACGCAGAGGTAACAGGAGAAAAGCAAAGGGGTAAGGAGTAAAATCAGACCTAATCAGAACTATCCAACCGATTTCTAAAAATAGTTTTGACACTCTACTTCGGCCGTTAGCTAGGTTATCCTACAGGCTGGACTTGTGGGGTATCGCAACTGCTGAGCTCTGATACCACTCTGTAACACCCTCAGAATCGGCCCTATGCAAGTTTTAGCGAAACCCGCCAAACCCGCATAGAAACGATTCAAAGGTGCCCACCAGGCACTTTCGTGCGGGTGGAAAACGAAGTAATAACATTACACAACAGTCCTCGATGGGACCCATAGAACAGATGTATACAACACGACTCCATGAGTCAAGGATACAGATATACAGTACAAAGATCCAAATCACCTTGAAAATGAAAGAGCGTCCGGCTACGGACAAGATGCAAATGGGGCTAAGAGCCCTGAAGAATAACCAATGGCGTCCATAACCCTGCCCAGGCCAAGCCGGAAGGGTAACCCTGCTAACGACGTCGATCTCAAAACCTGCTTAAACAAAAGGGGTGCCGACAAAGGGCAAAGGAAAAAGAGGAGCGTCAGTATTGAGGCCAGTACACGGCGAGGCTAGAATTCGGCGGTCCTCGCCTACATAGGTATGGTGGACTGAAGCGGCAGCGCAGCATGCACTAAACAACCTATAGAGACTCGATACAACTGGCGGCTATCAGAGAGGGGTAAGAAAGACCTATTCGGAACCAACCTGGTACTACCATCAAACAAACCCATCCTGGTGTTTCCCCCTCGAGACCAAACGAGGAAGTCAACCGAGGAACTCACACTGTTGGCAGTTTTATTTATTCGGTTATCGTTGCAGCAATTACTAGTCAGGTATAGATAGTCATCCTGATATAATAAGCAGTGGGCAATTTTAGTTATCCATTCCGTTATAGTTGTGACACTTACTATTCAGATATAATTAGCATGAGATAACCCAAAACCCAGCAGTTGTTGGTACTTTTATTTAGCCATTCCGTTTTAGTTGCAATACTTACTAGTCAGGTACAATGGTCGCGAGCGACAACCCAAGCAAACAATTGTTGGCAGTTTTATTTAGCCATTCCATTATAGTGAAGCCGATTACTAGTCATTATAAAGTCAAATTTATAGCACTACTTTAGTTATAGTTGTCTATGATCGAGATACTGTGCTCCAAGTCGTCCATAACCGCGGACACGGCTTTCAGAAAGTTTTACCCGGCCGGCGTGCACAAATAGCAACACACACTCGATCAACCTCGGAAAAACCAAATCAAAACCCAACGAGGCCTTCACGTCAAAGCAATCACAAGATTCAGAAATATTTCAGGGGGCCACCCCATTGAGTAGACCCGCAACGAAGCTAGCTGACTCCGAGACGGACTCAAGGTTTGCGTCAATGGCTGTAAACGACTGGGAACCCGAAAATGTGACTGGGCTTGTCGATACCGCGAAAACACTCCGCTTACCTAAACAGTACAGTGTGCTCCTCGCACAATCGTAAATAATACAGTAAAACATGGCATAAGTACAGGATAGTAAATAAAACCTCAAACTAGTTTGTGGCCCCAAGAAATAAGACGGAATCAAGCTCTAGCTCAGGGGGGTCCCATAATCCTCCCGGATGTGGATAGCGCGATAAATCAAGGAACAGGTATCAAGCACTCGGGGTCCTATGGGACACAAGTGGACCGTTAACAACCAAATAACATCTATTGCCCACCTGTGCCTCTGCTTACTTACTTCAATTTTAGTTGTTTAAACAGTAACTAAAGTGAACGATAAGTAAGACCATGATCATCTCCAACATCAAACATGCGGCAATACACCAACAACTGTGGCACTTGACGACACGCAACAACACTTGAGCAAGCGACTACGACGCGCAAGTCCAACTATCTACCAAACAACAAGTAATAGGATGTGTCCAAGGCAATATACGGCTGCAAGGGATATCACGGGTACGAAAACTAGAGCATCGCAACACAGATAGCAATAGATCAACAGGAGGGAATAAATACTATAAAAGTAAGATAGGTAGAAAGGGGGAGATGCTCGCCTGAAAACATTGCCGAAGGTTCAACCGAAGATCGGGGCGAAGCTCACATCAACTCAACGGCCTTATCCGCGAAGAAGCAAAACACTATAATAAACACCGGATGCAATATTTAATACTACGGCGAAAGATCGGGCATTATGCATGTATGATGTATGACATGGAAAAGGTGCGATGCAATTAGGCCATATTAAGCGGACCGGGGGTCCCGACAATTAATTAAACGGTTCAAGTTGTTTAGATAACCCGCAATTTAAATGTTGTTTTAACAGGGCAAGACAAGTTACCAGTTCGCTACACAAATTTAAATGAGGCCAATATAAGACTAGATTTGCCCGCATATGGGCCCCATATTTAATTATGAGGTGAATCGGCATAAGGCCCCCAAACCACAGACAAGTGGGCATGCATGAACAATTAATATGCGACAAGTTGTATTATATTATAAAATAGGGTTTCGGGAAGGGGTTCACACATTAGGGTTCGACGAGCTCGGGGTTCCGGGGTTCGGGGTCCGGTCTCAGGGTTCAGGGTTCGACGAAATCGGTCTCGGACAACGGAAGTGGATCTGGTCGCATCCGTGGTGGTCGGGCCATGTTGTCGGTCTTGTCGGGGTTCTCGGCTTCGGGCGCCGGGATCGGGCTTCGGATTCCGGGACTGGTGCGAGGTCTCGACCATCAGATCCTTGGAGGAGGTCATGGCGGTTCCATTCAACCCATGAAGGAGATCTTGTCGCTTGATATCCGTGTAGGAGAACTCGAGGTCGATGGCGAACTTGTTTGGTACCGGGGTTTTCGGAGATCTTAGCGCGGCACCGGGTTCGGTCTCGGGGCCGGTCATCTTATCCATGTTGGAGATCTTGTCGGCCCAACTCAGGGGGAGTTCTTGTTGTAGCACCACGCCGTGACGCTGCAATCTCATGATCGAGAGGAGACTAGAGGCAGCTGAGAGGAGGTATGGCCGAGGCGGTGACGCTTTCAATAGGCCGGTCAGGGGGGTTCGGCGGCGTCCTGGGCGACGGAGAAGGGCTGCGGGAAGAGGAGGTCCCTGGCGAGGTTGCTGCAGGGGGACAGCGGCGGAAGGAGCCACACGGGTCGGCGCGTCGGTGTAGGCGGCCTCCGTCGAGGCGGGCTCGGCGACAGGCCACGACCGGGCGAGGCAGGGCCGAGCGGTGCGACCGGACCAGAGGGCGACGAGGCGGCTCCGGCGAGGCTCTGCCCGGGGCGAGCTCAAGGAGGAGGGGAGCTTGCAGAGGGGTGGGGGCAAGAACGGAGGCGGACAGGGGCGGCGGAGAACGGACGCGCTAGCAGCGGAGCTCGAAGGGAGGGCGCCGGGAAGGAGCTGGGGGGCGACGGTGGAGGCGGATGGCGGAGGCGGCCCGCGCGGTGGGGAGAGGAAGCTGAGCGAAGGGGAGGCGCAGAGGCGGGGCGAGCTCGGGCCGGAGGAGGGCCGCGGCGGGCGCCGGGTGAGGGAGGGGGAGGATCGGTGGCGGAGCCTGAGGCCGAGGAGGAGAGAGCGACAGGGAGGAGCGGTGGCGGGCGGCGGCGCCATGGCCGGGGTGGGGAAGAAGGGAGGAGAGAGGGAGGATGGGGAGGAGAGGGAGGCTGCAGGGCGGAGCGGAGAGGGAGGCCGGCGATGAGGGAGAAGGGCGGGGAGGCCGAGGAGAGAGGGGGGTGGAGCGTCGTGGGGGAGGCGGAGGAGGGGGGTGACCGGCGGGGAGGACGGAGGAGACCAGGGGAGAGAGGGAGCGTCGGGGAGAGAGAAAGGGTGGGGAGGGGAGAGAAGGAGTGGTGGGGCCGGAGGGGTGGGGTCGGGGCCACGCGGGGTGGGGGTGGACCAGGACTGACAGGTGGGGGTCTGGGGACGCGGGGCCAGGGGGTGGGACCCAGGGACAGGGAGAGGTGGCTGGGTGGGTGCGGTGTGAGTGAGTGCGGGTGGGGAGAGGGGAGTGGGTCCAGGGAGGTGGGGGCCCAGGTTTCAGTGAGGGAGAGGGAGAGGGGTAGGTGAGGGCTAGGTGAGAGAAGGAGAGGGGGGGCTGGATCAAGGATTGATGAGGTGGCGGGGTGGGTAGGGAATTGGGGGAGGGGTGAGGTGGCGAGCTGGGATAGGTGGGTAGGATAGGTTTGGGTAGTTTTAGGAATTAGAGGGGGCTGGTTTAGGTGGACCGATTTATACCGGGGGTGGTCGACTGGGTCGAATCGGCCCGTTCGACTGCCCCACTAAAAATAATTAAATATTTTATTTGTTTTAAACGGACCGTTTGCAAACCGATAGCAGACAAAACAAAATAATCCGGAGACCCGGGTTTGCGTGTTGAACAAAGACTGGGCGTTTAGAAAACAAATTAGGTTTTCCCGAAAATAGTTTTATGCGAACAAATGCAAGATGATGACGATTCTCAGATGCAATGTGGCATGATGACATGAGCATGCGGTCATGATGATGCAACGCACAAAAACAACGCGGTTTTCTAGTAGTGGTTTCGCGGGATGCCACACTAACTCTCAAACATGTATCGATTCGTTAGGTCGTTGTAAATCGTAGTGAAACCCCAAAACAGTGGGTAATAGCCCATGAAAATGCCCATAAAATACGAAAACGACGATTTTTTGCTCATAACTCTCAAACATGTATCGGGTCTTACAATCATTCTAAATCTCCCTAGAACACCAAAATTGTGAGCAATGGCTCACAAAAACGTTCGTAAAACGCGAAAACAACGAGTTTTTGTTCATAACTCTCAACCATGAACCGAGTCTTACGAGCCATACAAATCGCCATGGAACCCCAAAAATGTGGCAACAGCTCATGAAAATGGCCATAAAACGCGAAACTTCGAGTTTTTGGTCCTAACTCTCAAACATGTATAGGGTGTTACGGGCCATGCAAATCGCCCTAGAAACCCAAAACATTGGGCAACAATAGGTCATGAAAACGACCATAAAACGCGAAAACGATAAGCTTTTGGTATAACTATTAAACTTGTATCGGGTCTTACGAACTATGCAATTGCCTTGGAACTCCAAAACAATGGGCAATAGCTCATGGAAATGGCCATAAAACGCGAAAACTGCGAGTTTTTGGTCCTAACTCTCAAACATGTATTCGGTCTTACGGCCGTCGTAAATCTCCAATGAACCCCAAAACTATGGGCAATAGCTAATGAAAACGGTCGTAAAACGCGATAACCGTGAGTTTTTGGTCGTCACTCTCAAACATGTATCGGGTCTTACTGTCATGATAAATCTCCCTGGAACCCAAAAATTGTGGTTAATAGCTCACAAAAATGTCCATAAAACGCGAGAACGATGAGTTTTTTGTCACAACTCTCAAACACGTATCAAGTCCTATGTTCATTGTAAATATCCCTGGAATGCGAAAACTATGGGCAATAGTTCACGAAAACGGCCATAAAATGACTGAACAGCGAGTTTTTGGTCCTAACTCTCAAACATGTATCGATTCATTAGGTCGTTGTAAATCATAGTGAAACCCCAAAACTGTGGGTAATATCCCATGAAAATGCCCATAAAACATGAAAACGATGATTTTTCGGTCATAACTCTCAAACATGTATCGGGTCTTACAATCATTCTAAATCTCCCTAGAACACCAAAACTGTGGGCAATAGCTCACAAAAACGTTCGTAAAACGCGAAAACAACCAGTTTTTGTTCATAACTCTCAACCATGTATCGAGTCTTACGAGCCATACAAATCACCATGGAACCCCAAAAATGTGGGCAAAAGCTCATGAAAATGGCCATAAAACGCGAAACTTCGAGTTTTTGGTCCTAACTCTCAAACATGTATAGGGTCTTACGGGCCATGCAAATCGCCCTAGAAACCCAAAACAATGGGCAACAATAGGTCATGAAAACGACCATAAAACGCGAAAACGATAAGCTTTTGGTCTAACTATTAAACTTGTATCGGTTCTTACGAACTATGCAATTGCCTTGGAACTCCAAAACAATGGGCAATAGCTCATGAAAACGGCCATAAAACGCGAAAACTGCGAGTTTTGGTCCTAACTCTCAAACATGTATTCGGTCTTACGGCCGTTGTAAATCTCCCATGAACCCCAAAACTATGGGCAATAGCTCATGAAAACGGTCGTAAAACGCGATAATCGTGAGTTTTTGGTCGTCACTCTCAAACATGTATTGGGTCTTACTGTCATGATAAATCTCCCTAGAACCCAAAAATTGTGGGCAATAGCTCTTGAAAATGTCCATAAAACGCGAGAACGAGGAGTTTTTTGTCACAACTCTCAAACACGTATCAAGTCTTATGTCCGTTGTAAATATCCCTGGAATGCGAAAACTATGGTCAATAGTTCACGAAAACGGCCATAAAACGACTGAACTGTGAGTTTTTGGTCCTAACTCTCAAACATGTATCGATTCGTTAGGTCGTTGTAAATCATAGTGAAACCCCAAAACTGTGGGTAATATCCCATGAAAATGCCCATAAAACATGAAAACAATGATTTTTCGGTCATAACTCTCAAACATGTATCGGGTCTTACAATCATTCTAAATCTCCCTAGAACACCAAAACTGTGGGCAATAGCTCACAAAAACGTTCGTAAAACGTGAAAACAACCAGTTTTTGTTCATAACTCTCAACCATGTATCGAGTCTTAAGAGCCATACAAATTACCATGGAGCCCCAAAAATGTGGGCAAAAGCTCATGAAAATGGCCATAAAACGCGAAACTTCGAGTTTTTGGTCCTAACTCTCAAACATGTATAGGGTCTTACGGGCCATGCAAATCGCCCTAGAAACCCAAAAGAATGGGCAACAATAGGTCATGAAAACGACCATAAAACACGAAAACGATAAGCTTTTGGTCTAACTATTAAACTTGTATCGGGTCTTACGAACTATGCAATTGCCTTGGAACTCCAAAACAATGGGCAATAGCTCATGTAAACGTCCATAAAACGCGAAAACTGCGAGTTTTTGGTCCTAACTCTCAAACATGTATTCGGTCTTACGGCCGTTGTAAATCTCCCATGAACCCCAAAAACTATGGGCAATAGCTCATGAAAACGGTCGTAAAACGCGATAACCATGAGTTTTTTGTCGTCACTCTCAAACATGTATCGGGTCTTACTGTCATGATAAATCTCCCTGGAACCCAAAACTTGTGGGCAAGAGCTCGCGAAAATGTCCATAAAATGCGAGAACGATGAGTTTTTTGTCACAACTTTCAAACACATATCAAGTCTTATGTTCGTTGTAAATATCCCTGGAATGCGAAAACTATGGGAAATAGTTCACGAAAATGGCCATAAAACGAGTGCTCTGCGAGTTTTTGGTCCTAACTCTCAAACATGTATCGATTCGTTAGGTCGTTGTAAATCATAGTGAAACCCCAAAACTGGGATAATATCCCATGAAAATGCCCATAAAACATGAAAACGATGATTTTTCGGTCATAACTCTCAAACATGTATCGGGTCTTACAATCATTCTAAATCTCCCTAGAACACCAAAACTGTGGGCAATAGCTCACAAAAACGTTCGCAAAACGCGAAAACAACCAGTTTTTGTTCATAACTCTCAACCATGTATCAAGTCTTATGAGCATACAAATCGCCTTGGAACCCCAAAAATTCACGGATTTCGGGGCATAATAAATCAAAATTTTCTACGGATGCGAACAGAGGGAAGCCAAGATCTAATCTAGGAGATGCAAACAACGAGAGAGATTGGATTAGAGTCTTCATACCCTTGAAGATTCGCACAGCGGAACGTTCGTCGGAACGTGGGTGATGTAGTCGTACTCGCTTCTCCTCCTCGCGATCCGATCCGATCTAGCACCACAAGTGGCGATGCCTCCGTGAGATGCACACGTGCAGCACCTCGACGTCTCCTGCTTCCTCGGTCCAGAAAGTATGGTGGAGAGACGGATTGGATCTACAACACGATGGCGTGGTGTATATGGTGGAGAGTTTCTACAGCAGGGCTTCGCCTACACGCAGTCGGGAGGGAGAGAGAGAGGAGGGCAGCAGGGTGGCCAGGGTTGGAGGGGAAGGTGTGGAGGGTTGGTGCGCCCCCAGCCCTCTTTATATGGAGGGCTGGGAGGCTGCCCTAGCCCCTCCCCCAAGTCCAAACCGGCGGCCCCAAAGGAGGAGGAGTGGGGGGGCAAGGAAACCCCCCTTCTAGAAGCTCTATCTAGGGTTTAAACCCTCTTTGGCCGGCTGGGCCCTATGGGGCCTTGTGCCCCTGGCCCTATGCGTCCAGGGCACTCCCTCATAGGCCCATGCCCCCTCCCGGAAGGTGGGGCCACGTTGGTCCCCTTCCGGAAGGTTCTAAAAGCTTCCGGTACAATACCGATTAACCCGGAACAATTCCGAACTCCAAAAACTGCACTGCCTTATATTAATCTTATTCTCCGGACCATTCCGGAACCTCTCGTGATGTCCCGGATCCCATCCGAGACTCCGAACAAAAACTCATAAACCAATTATCCAATCTATCCTAGCGTCGAGACACGTTAAGTGTGTGACCCTGCGGGTTCGAGAATATGCAGACATGATCTTCTATCAATAATCAACAGCGGGGTCTGGAAACCCATATTGACTCCCACACATTCATCGATGATCATATCGGATGAACCACGATGCCAGGATTCAACCAATCCCATATATATATTCCCTTCGTCACGCGATATTTTACTTGCCCGAGATTTGATCGTCGGTATCGTCATACCTAGTTCAATCTCGTTCACAGCAATTACTTTACTCGTTCAGTAATCCATTATCACTTCGTGATTAACTCATTAACCACATGCTTGCAAGCGGTGTTGATATCGATTACCGAGTGGGCCTGAAGTATATCTCTCCGACTTGGGAGGGACAAATCCCATCTCGATACATACAACCCAACAGGTACTTTTCGATCACCTGAGAGACACCTTTATGATCACCCTCTCATAGGATGACGTTTGATGACCTCAAAGCTTTCTTCCGATACCAGGGATTTGCATTCACTAGTGCAGAGCCCCCCCTTTAACTCCGGTTGGGAGGGCCCTCTAACAGCGGTTCCCCAACCGCTGTTGAGGGTTCGGTGTTAGAGGGGGGGCCCCTTTAACACCGGTTCCTATACGAACCGGTGTTAAAGGGTGGCGCACGTGGGGCTGCCGCAGGCCTCAGCCCCCCCTTTAACACCGGTTCGTATCTGGAACCGGTGTTAAAGGTTCTTCTGCCGTGGCAGAGATTTAGGCCGTTTTCCTGCCATTCTGCCGCGGCAGGAAAACGGCCTAAATCTCTGCCGCGGCAGACTTTTTCCTCTGCCCCGTTCTGGGCGTATTTCTGCGGGAGGGGGGGGAGCGAGGGGAAATCGATCGGGAGCGTTATACTTATAAATCGTCATCGGTACATACGAGTACATGAATAATTAAGCAACTATTATTATACACAAACATCGTCATCGACACATACATCGTCATCGGCACATACATCGTCATCGTTCATTTTGGTGGATATCTATAGAGTTCTCCGTCAGGCGTGACGACCTCATCAAGTATGAACCCCGCCAATTCCTCTTGAATGGCTCGTATGCGTTCAAATGGTAGGAGTTGGTCCCGCATCTGTTCGATCTGAATATATATGAAGAATGGGCCGTCAATATATATATAAGAATAAAACTCAACACAATTGATGGTAATAAAATAATGTTGTGGACTTTGTTTACTTACTCTAAGTTGTTCTAGTGCGGCTTGGCCTGTCGCACATATCGTGTGGCGAATGAATTCGCAAACATAGTACCCACATAAGTTATTGCCGTGTCCCTGATGCGCGCACTTTACGAGAATAGAGAGTTCAATCAAAATAATAATCAATAAAGCATGATATAATGGAATTGGAAGCTAGCTAGTATTACTTACATTTTGGTCTACAAATTTTAGTTCTTCTGACCATTCACCCACGGCCCTGCCCGTGAACATTTTCCAAACCCTGTCGGACAAAGAAAATGGATAAAGGAGTAATTAATTACTTATTGTCACGAAAGTTGCTGATCTAGTGCGATAATATGATTGAAATTACCTCTGGAGCATCTCTCTAAATTCTGCCCATAGCTCTTTTTCTTTTCGTAACGAGTCCATGACAAGGACTTTTCCTGAGTCGGGTTGAATGACTAGCAGAATAAAGTGGAACCTACGCACGCATAACTCATCATCAGTTACACTTAACATCGAGTAAGCCGAAACAGAATGTGTACAAGAGAGAGGGTAACAGTACTCACGAGAAGTTGTAAGGCAATAGTATTTCCCTTTTGGTTTGTTGTCTTAGTAAAGACTTTAGCAAGTAATCTTCTGTTTGCCCCGGTTTGTCTCTTACCACTTCTTCATGAACTCTATTTGGGTCAACAAACCCTATGTCAAAAGGGCCTCCTTTCATGCATTCCATAACCTTTTTCCTGCATAATAGTATATACATATATGGTGATCATATATATATACATGCAATTAATGAAGTGAATGAGTTGAGATAAAAATTACAGAAATAGTACTTACACACAATAAAGGCTGATGGCAGATTTGTCGAGTTCCTTCTGATTGAATAGAAAATGCAAGTCTTGAATGTTGAAGTCGATCGCGTCGTCTCCGCACAAGAAAATCTGATCTCTTATATGCGCCGTGATCCATTCTTCTTTTCTCGTCTTGCAGAAATCAAGGTACCACTTGTGCAATTTTCGCATCTTTGTTGGTAGATTCTTGAGCTCCTCTTTCTTGACTAGATTCTTCCCATACTTCCATGGCTATATGGGGTTGACATCGCATTTGGGAAAGTTGTCTCCCATGACGTTCAAGTATGCAATGTAAGTCATCCCCATCTCATTTGACTTTCTTTGTAGCTCTGCCTCGTAATCATCTACGGGAGGAGCGTCCCGTTTGTCAAACATTTGGAGCGGGGCGCATGATTGGTTTTCCTGCTCTCCGAGCATGGGAACTGTTTTCTAGGGTGCCTCACGACTGCTACTTTCAGTCTCCCTACGGCGCCTTGCATCCGCCTTCAAAATCTGGCGCTCGTAGTCCGGCACAAGTGGGGTTTCAGGTTTCTAAAGATTTTTGTAAAACTTCTCCACCACCGCCGGATCTATTTTCTCCTTTGGCTCGGCCCGTCTAGGTGCAAAGAATTTCTTGACCTGTTCTCCCGAGATCCTATTGGTCTCCTCGTCGCTGTGATTCCACGGTAAAACCGGCAATGGCTTGGCGGAAGGCTGCGGGACGTAGTTTTTTGAACTCTTTGGCGTACGGTTTCCTGCGGATTTCGTCGATCGCCGCCGTACCTTCCCGAACCCCTAGCCACCCAGGTTCCGTCGATCGCCGCCGTACCGCACCTTCCCGTGCTCGTCCGAGCAGGCGACCGAAACCACCGTGCTCCCCTGCCTCTACTCGTCAAAGGAATCAACGTGGAGCGCCTGCAATCGGCCGTCCCGATCCGTTCTTCCTCGTCACCGACGCCGTTCGCCATCGCCATTACCTCTGTTCCCAAGCTCACCCGTCCTTGTCGATGCCACTCACGCGTCAAGGGTGACCTCACGGTCCTCTAGGACCTCTCCAATCCTCCCATCTCTCTCTGGTTCGAGCTCGCGCCGAGAGCCTCCCATTGCCGCCGTCGGCCGTCGTGCACACGGACGGAGCCCCACCGTGTTCTTGGATCCATGAGGTAGACCTTAGCATCTCGGCGTGGTTCCTGGGGTTTGTCCCTCTGCTCAACAACCGCCGCCGCCGCGAGCGCCTCTGTCCGCCGCCGCTCTTCCTCTCCCCTCCTTGCTTGTCGCCTGCCGCATCTCCCCTCTTCGCTTTGCCGGTTCCCACCTCCGAGCGTCACCCGCACCCTCCCCATCGAACTCCCCTGCATCCACCCCCTCCGCCAGGCCGTCGATCCACCCCGCCAGCTCCCTATAGTTGCCCCGTGCCGGCGAGCCCGCGGCCTCCCTCCGCTCTGGCCGTCCGCCTCGCCTCTGCTTCTGTCTACCTCTCCCGTCTCCACTCGATGAGCTCGCTGGGCCGAGCGTCGCGCCCTTGCCTCGCCCTCCGGCCGCTCGTCCTCAGCGCCCCAACCTCCGCCGCCGGGGCCCTCCCCACACCTCCTTCTGCGACGCCTGGCCGCCACCGGGGCCGACGGCGCCGCCTCCGCACTTCCCCGACGCCAAGCCCGAGCCCGACCACGGCCTCGCCACGCCAACCTTGCGCCCTCGCCAACTGCGAGTCCACGGCTCCGGCCGTGCCGTGCGCCCCCGTCGGTCTTGCCCTCCAGCGCCACCGCCCGGCTCGCCCTCTGCGAGGTCGACCCGACACCGCCTACGGTCGCCGCTACGCCCTCGTCGTCTGTCCTCCGTCGGCCTCCTCCCTGGTACCCGCCGCAGCGACCTTCGGCCACCGTCGTGTGGAGACACAGAGGGAGGGGAAGGATGCGGGGAAGAGAGGGTCGGGGGCGGCGGACCTCGAGCTCTGAAGCGGCGGCGGCGAGACGGCGGGTCGGGGGCGGCGGACCTCGAGCTCCGAAGCGGCGGCGGCGAGACGGCGGGTCGGGGGCGGCGAGACGGAGGTCCTCGATCGATCTGGCTCAGTGGGGGGAAGAAAGGAAGGGGAAGGGGAAGGTGAAATAAATACACACCCCCACTTTAACACCGGTTCGTGTCTGGAACCGGTGTTAAAGGGGGGGCGTTTCCCGCACACATTTATTACCCCCCCTTTAACACCGGTTCGTGGCAGGAACCGGTGTTAAAGGGGGGCGGAAATTCGTTTGCGCGCGCATTTACCCCCCCCTTTAACACCGGTTCCTGCCACGAACCGGTGTTAAAGGTGGGGTGGGTGCGCGCGGGAAACGAAATAAATGCCCCCCCTTTAACACCGGTTCCTGTCTGGAACCGGTGTTAAAGGGGGGGGCATTTATTTCATGCATTAAAGGGGCTTTTTTAATTCAAAAAATATGATATGAATTTAGAAAATTCATATCTTTTTCATTTCAACTCAGAAAAATATCAATAATATATCATAATTTTCAGAAAAATAATATCTATCCATTCATGTAAATCATTTTATATTTACTTTACATGAAATTTTTTAAAATAATTAATACACTTATTTCATGCATTAAAGGGGCTTTTTTAATTCAAAAATATGATATTAATTTAGAAAATTCATATCTTTTTCATTTCAACTCAGAAAAATATGAATAATATATCATAATTTTCAGAAAAATAATATCTATCCATTCATGTAAATCATTTTACATTAGATCAAATCATATTTTAATGCCGCATCTTTTGTATTAACATTTTTGAATTGATTGGATATTTAAATGTCGCATCTTTTGTATACACTTGAATCTCACCAAGCCTCTCTCAACTTGAATTGTTTTTTGATCAATGTGTTGGTGGTTTTTTGAATTAGCCATTTGGTGGTTGCTTCACAAAACTGTCCGTTTTTTATGCTCGGAAAATGGAAAATGCCTTTTTGGAACAATCGGCCGAACTGGAACTGAAAATTAAGATACATAAAAGAACTGAAAATTAAGATACATGGCCAGATTAAGTAACAATCGGCCGAACTTGTTTCGGAATGTTGGAGTGATTCAGTCATGCTCCTGCCTACACCTGTAATACTCGCCACTGTAGTCGTCGTACTCGCCGCCGCCGTCATCGCTGTCGTCGTTGGGGTCGCCGTAATTGAACCTCTGGAGAGTACGCATGGGCTGGACTTGAGGGTAGCGCGTGGGCTGGACTTGAGGGTAGCGCAGACAGGGGTTAGAGTCGGCGGCAGTGTCATAGGCCATGACGCTCTGGAGAGTCCGACCGCGCCACCATAGCCGACGGCCGGCCTCGTTGAAGTTAGGAGGAGGTGGGCCGTCCTCCTCGTGCCTGGCGAGCGCCCTCTCATGCCGATCCACGAAGAAGGCTTCCCAAGTAGGGAAATAGTCGGAATGCCATCTGGGATTCCTCCACTGCTCCGGCGTGAGCTCGAAGTAGTAGTGGTTCGTGATGGCCATCCGGCGCGCCACACCTAGAGGGACAGGAGGAACCGGCACGCCTCCGACGCTCAGCATCCAGCCGACGGGGACACAGTAGCCCGGCGGGCAGGGGTAGTTCGAGGCGCAAAGCGCCGCCACCTCCCTGGCGGTTAGGGCTACGGTGGAAGCCATGGGAAAGAGTGATGAGGTTGCAGATATGAGTCTAGAGATGTGCAATGACAATGGAGGCCAACCCCCTACATATATATATAGTGAACTAGCGGGAAGAACTGGAGGGAAGAATTGGCGGGAAGAAAAATGGCGGGAAGAAAAATGGCGGGAAAAAATGGCGGGATGAACGTTTAGTCCCGGTTGGAGACACCAACCGGGACTAAAGATGAACCTTTAGTCCCGGTTGGAGACACCAACCGGGACAAAACACGAGTCAGCACTAATAATAGGGGTGAGTGCATCTCGACATTATGTCGTGTGGCGTGTACCTTGTCCCAGATTGTGCCACCAACCGTGATCCAGCACATAACATCGGTCATTTGGACCGAAAGCCATGAAACCTCGAACATGATAGGTCATTTTGTGAAGGTTTTTTCGAAACATGATCAATATACCAAGTCTGGTATTTTTCCTTTCACCTATGTAACAAAATATGACACCACGCGAAGGATTTTCATTATTCCGATTTTTTTGAATTTATTATGCCCGTTTTGAATTATCTGAATTTCTAACTATGGTCGAACCGGTGTGCATGAAGATAGGGGACGAGCATCGTTAGAACTTGCATTGGACCTCTGAAGAAACCACATATTGCGAGTCTAAAAATGATTTTTTCAAAAAATCACGGGCGATAGATCATGTACATGTAGTACAAACCGGACGCACTTCCTACCGATTCGGCAGACATTTGTCCTTTTTACCCGGGATGGACGAAAAGGTTTGAGATGTACCCGTTGGGAGATAGTACATGTAAGGTGGTCTAGTATTTTAGGAAAATGGGACGGTAGCATTCTGAAACGGCATTTTGCTGGTTACTTCACAAAAAGACCCGTTTTTTGCGCTCGGAAAATGGAAAAGGTCTTTTCCGTGCGACAAAAAGGAAAACTTCCTCCTGCAACATTGTTCTCCATACCAATGTCCACACACATGCATAATATGGGCACAACATCACAAACTATGCCGTGATCCAGCACATAACATCGGTCATTTGGACCGAAAGCCATGAAACCTCGAACATGATAGGTCATTTTGTGAAGGTTTTTTCGAAACATGATCAATATACCAAGTCTGGTATTTTTCCTTTCAACTATGTAACAAAATATGACACCACGCAAAGGATTTTCATTGTTCGGATTTTTTTGAATTTATTATGCCCGTTTTGAATTATCTGAATTTCTAACTATGGTCGAACCGGTGTGCATGAAGATAGGGGACGAGCATCGTTAGAACTTGCATTGGACCTCTGAAGAAACCACATATTGCGAGTCTAAAAATGATTTTTACAAAAAATCATGGGCGATAGATCATGTACCTATAGTACAAACCGGACCCACTTCCTGCCGATTCGGCAGACATTTATCCTTTTTACCCGGGATGGACGAAAAGGTTTGAGATGTACCGGTTGGGAGATAGTACATGTAAGGTGGTCTAGTATTTTAGGAAAATGGGACGGTAGCATTCCGAAACGGCATTTTGCTGGTTACTTCACAAAAAGACCCGTTTTTTGCGCTCGGAAAATGGAAAAGGTCTTTTCCGTGCGACAAAAAGGAAAACTTCCTCCTGCAACATTGTTCTCCATACCAATGTCCACACACGTGCATAATATGGGAACAACATCACAAACTATGCCGTGATCCAACACATAACATCGGTCATATGGACCGAAAGCCATGAAACCTCGAACATGATAGGTCCTGTTGTGAAGGTTTTTTCGAAACATGATCAATATACCAAGTCTGGTATTTTTCCTTTCAACTATGTAACAAAATATGACACCACGCGAAGGATTTTCATTGTTCGGATTTTTTTTGAATTTATTATGCCCGTTTTGAATTATCTGAATTTCTAACTATGGTCGAACCGGTGTGCATGAAGATAGGGGACGAGCATCGTTAGAACTTGCATTGGACCTCTGAAGAAACCACATATTGCGAGTCTAAAAATGATTTTTTCAAAAAATCACAGGCGATAGATCATGTACCTGTAGTACAAACCGGATCCACTTCCTGCCGATTCGGCAGACATTTGTCCTTTTTACCCGGGATGGACGAAAAGGTTTGGGAGATAGTACATGTAAGGGTTCATCTGTAGTGCCGGTTGGATAAACCAACCGCGACTGAAGGGATTGCGTCAAAGTGGGGTGAGTGTCGACATTATGTTGTGCGGCTTGTACCTTGTCCCGGATGGTGTCACCAACCGGGACTAAAGATGAACCTTTAGTCCCGGTTGGTGACACCAACCGGGACTAAAGATGAGTCAATACTTATAATAGGGGTGAGTGTCGACATTATGTCATGAGTGTCGACATTATGCCGAGCTGCTTGTACTATAAATAGGCATCCTTGTGAGTCGAGTCCTCCAGCCAGTTTGAGGCATCTCCAAGATGGTTTTCGAGAGCAGGGACACCACTGCGGCCAGTTTCAGGGAGATGCCGACGGAGCCCAGTCCTCCGGCATCTCCTAGAAACTGGTCATAGAGGCACTCCCTAATATGTGAAATTAGTTAGCTCCGAGGCGTATTGATCTAGTTAGAGAAGTTACAAGCTGCAAGATGGTTTTCGAGAGCAGGGACACCACTACGGCCAGTTTCAGGGAGATGCCGACGGAGCCCAGTCCTCCGGAATCTCCTAGAAACTGGTCATAGAGGCACTCCCTAATATGTGAAATTAGTTAGCTCCGAGGCGTATTGATCTAGTTCGAGAAGTTACAAGCTGCAAGATGGTTTTCGAGAGCAGGGACACCACTGCGGCCAGTTTCAGGGAGATGCCGACGGAGCCCAGTCCTCCGGCATCTCCTAGAAACTGGTCATAGATGCACTCCCTAATATGTTAAATTAGTTAGCTCCGAGGCGTATTGATCTAGTTAGAGAAGTTACAAGCTGCAAGATGGTTTTCGAGAGCAGGGACACCACTGCGGTCAAGCAAAAAATAATAGGGAGATGACCATTTATATATATAGTACATCAATGACACATGAAACTATAGTTGCCGACCTCGACCGAGACGGAAAGAGCAACAAGAAAGCTTATTTTGAGCACTCGGGCATTTCACCGAACACCTCTAGTGCATATGAAAAAAACACAAACTAGCACTCTTCACACCCTCTTGCTAGGCTCCAAAATGTGAAAGAATGGAAGAGTGGGGTGTGTGTGGGCTGGGGTGGTGTCTTATATAGCACCCCCCCCCTTTAACACCGGTGTTAAAGGGGGGGGGGGCTTTCGCGGGTCAAATGACCAATGTTATGACCAATGTTAATAAAAATATGCGGCATTAAAATATGATTTGATCTAATAAAAATAATTTTTTAGATGCTTAATATTTCTTATGTTCAAAGTTTTAGGATTTAACAATTTATTTTTGTTTGAATTGAATAATCAAAATTTATATGTAAGTGCTTTAATTATTTTGAAAATTTTCATGTAAAGTAAATATAAAATGATTTACATGAATGGATAGAAATTATTTTTATGAAAATTATGATATATTATTCATATTTTTTTGAGTTGAAATGAAAAAGATATGAATTTTATAAATTCATATCATATTTTTTGAATTAAAAATGCCCCTTTAATGCATGAAATAAATGCCCCACCTTTAACACCGGTTCCAGACAGGAACCGGTGTTAAAGGGTGGGGCATTTATTTCGTTTCCCGCGCGCACCACCCAGCCCCCCTTTAACACCGGTTCCAGCCACGAACCGGTGTTAAAGGGGGGGCTCCTTTAATGCCGCAGGGGCCACGCTGGTACGCCCCCCCCTTTAACACCGGTTCGTAGAAGAACCGGTGTTAAAGCCCCTTTTCGGGATCAACAAAAGACCTCGTTTCCACTAGTGATTATCTCATGGTCTAAGGAATACAATATTTGACATAGGAAAAGCTTTGCAAAGACGAACACGATGACACGATCTAATTGCTTCGCTTAGTTTGGGTATGTCCATCACATCATTCTCCCAATGATATGATGTCCTTATCAATTGACAACTCATGTCTATGGTTAGGAAACCTTAACCATCATTGATCAATGAGCTAGTCCATAGAGGCGTACTAGGGACACGATGTTGTTCACAAACCACACAAGTATTAAAGTTTCTGCTTAATACAATTCTAGCATGGAATATAAACTTTATCATGAACAAGAATTATAATAATAACATCTTTATTATTGCCTCTAGGGCATAATTCCAACAGTCTCCCACTTGCACTAGAGTCAATAATCTAGTTTACATTTGGAAACAATCTCACACCCATGGCACTGATGTGTTGATCATGTTTTACACGTGGAAGAGGTTTAGTCAATGGATCTGCGACATTCAGATCTGTATGTACTTTGCTAATCTTCAGATCTCCATCTGCTATATAATCTCGGATTATATGAAACTTGCGGTTGATATGCTTGGTCTTTGGATGATATCTTGGTTCCTTAGCGAGTTCTATGGCGCCAGTGTTGTCACACAATATCTCTAGTGGGTCCAATGCACTTGGAACCACGCCAAGCTCAGTGATGAAGTTCCTGATCCAAACTCCTTCACTTGACGCTTCTGCAGCAGCCATGTATTCCGCTTCTACTGTAGATCCCGCGATCACGCTTTGCTTGCAGCTTCTCCAGCTCACAGCTCCTCCATTCAAAATATACACGTATCCTGTCTGAGATTTAGAATCATCCTTGTCGGTGTCGAAACTAGCGTCGACGTAACCTTTTACGACGAGCTGTTTATCACCCCCATAGACTAAGAACATTTCTTTAGTCCTATTTAGGTACTTTAGGATGTTCTTCACGGCTGTCCAGTGTTCCACTCCTGGATCACTTTGATATCTGCTCGTCAAACTAAGAGCATTGGACACATCCGGTCTAGTACACTGTAACACCCTCAGAATCGTCCCTATGCAAGTTTCAGCGCTTCAAGCCAAACCCGCATAGAAACGATTCAAAGGTGCCCACCAGGCACTTTCGTGCGGGTGGAAAACGAAGTAATAACATTACACAACAGTCCTCGATGGGACCCACAGAACAGATATATACAACAGCGACTCCAAGAGTCAAGAATACAGATATACAGAACAAAGATCCAAATCACCATGAAAACGATAGAGCGTCCAGCTATGGACAAGATGCAAATGGGGCTAAGAGCCCTGAAGAATAACCAATGGTGTCCATAACCCTGCCCAGGCCAAGCCGGAAGGGTAACCCTGCTAGCGACGTCGATCTCAAAACCTGCTTAAACAAAAGGGGTGCCGACAAAGGGCAAAGGAAAAAGAGGAGCGTCAGTACTGAGGCCAGTACACGGCGAGGCTAGAATTCGGCGGTCCTCGCCTACATAGGTATGGTGGGCTGAAGCGGCAGCGGCAGCATGCACTAAACAACCTATAGAGACTCGATACAACGGTCGGCTATCAGAGAGAGATAAGAAAGACCTATTCGGAACCAACCTGATACTATCACCAAGCATACCCATCCTGGTATTTCCCCCTCGAGACCAAACGAGGAAGTCAACCAAGGAACTCACACAGTTGGCAGTTTTACTTATTCAATTATCGTTGCAGCAATTCCTATTCAGGTATAGATAATCATCCTGATAAAATAAGCAGTGGTCTGTTTTAGTTAACCATTCCGTTGTAGTTGCAACACTTACTAGTCAGATACAATTAGCATGAGATATCCCAAAACCCAGCAGTTGTTGGTACTTTTATTTAGCCATTCCGTTATAGTTGCAATACTTTCTAGTCAGGTACAATGGTAGCAAGCGACAACCCAAACAAGCAATTGTTGGCAATTTTATTTAGCCATTCCATTATAGTGAAGCTGATTACTAGTCATTATAAAGTAAAATTTATAGCACTACTTTAGTTATAGTTGTCTATGATCGAGATACTGTGCTCCAAGTCGTCCATAACCGCGGACACGGCTTTCAGAAAGTTTTACCCTACAGGGGTGCACAAATAGCAACACACACTCGATCAACCTCGGAAAAAACAAATCAAAACCCAACGAGGCCTTCACGACAAAGAAATCACCAGATTCAGAAATATTTTAGGGGGCCACCCCATTAATTATACCCGCAACGAAGTTAGCTGACTCCGAGACGGACTCAAGGTTTGCGCCAGTGGCTGTAAACGACTGGGAACCCAAAACTGGGCTTGTCGATACCGCGAAAACACTCCGCTTTCCTAAACAGTACAGGTGCTCCTCGCACAATTTAAATAAAGCAGTAAAGCATGGCATAAGTACAGGATAGTAAATAAAACCTCAAACTAGTTTGTGGCCCCAAGAAATAAGAATGAATCAAGCTCTGGCTCAGGGGGGTCCCATAATCCTCCCGGATGTGGATAGCGAGAATATTCAAGGAACAGGTATCAAGTACTCAGGGTCCTACGGGACACAAGTGGACGGTTAACAACCAAATAACATCTATTGCCCACCTGTGCCTCTGCATTTACCAACTTCAATTTTAGTTATTAAACAGTAATTAAAGTCTTGATCATCTCCAACAATAAACACACGGCAATACTCCAACCACTGTGGTACTTGACGACACGCAACAGCACTTGAGCAAGCGACTACGACGCGCAGGTCCAACTATCTACCAAACAACAGGTAATAGGAGGTGTCCAAGGCAATAAAGGCTGCAAGGGATATCACGGGTACGAAAACTAGAGCATCGCAACACAGATAGCAATAGATCAACAGGAGGGAGTAAATACTATAAAAGTAAGATAGGTCGCCTGAAAACATTGCCGAAGATTCATCCGAAGATCGGGTCGATACTCGCATCAACTCATCGGCCTAATCCGCGAAGAAGCAAAACACTAGAAGAAACACTGGATGCACTATTTAAGATTAAGGCAGAAGACCGGGCATGATGCATGTATGATGTATGGCATGGCAAAATGCGATGCAATTAGGCAATATTAAGCGGAACCGGGGTCCCGACAATTAATTAGATGTTTCAAGTTATTTATCTACCCTGCAAATTAAATGTTGTATTAACAAGGCAAAACATAGTATCGGTTCGCTAGGCAAATTTAAATGAAGTCCGAAATAAGACAAAGATACCCCGCATATAGACTCCATATTTAACTTAGGTGAATCGGCATAACGCCCCCAAACCCACATGAATATGCATGCAAGCATGAACAAATTATTATGCAACAATTATGATATATCAATTTATAAAAATAGAGGCTCGGGAGGGGTTCACACATTAGAGTGGCTCGACGATCTTGGGGTTCCGAGGGATCAGGGTCGGGTCTCAGGGTTCAACAGGGATCGAGGTTCAGATTCCAGAGGGATAACTTGTTGTGTCGATACGGAGAACTTGGGTCCAAGCGGTCGATCTTGCCGTCGCGAAGATCTTGTCGGGTCCGTGTATCGGGTCGGTCTTGGCGTCCGAGATGCAGAACTTGGCATCCTCAAGGAAGTACTTGTCGTATCAGTGAAGAAGATCATGTCGGTCCACGAGGTTCGTTCTTCGGGGTTCGACGGGTGTCTTGGCGTCCCATGAAGGCATCCTCGGTGCTCCGTCTCGAAGGCATCGGGGTCTCCGGGTAGGAGAACGTGGAGTTCCGAGGGGTTCGAGGGATCGGTCTTCGGGGTTCCGACCATCGGATTCGTGAAGAAGAGCTCAGGGCCTTCGGTCCGAGAACGAGGTCTTCGCATTCTATGATGAAGTTCTTGAGGGTTCGCGGCCTCGGACAAATGCTCCGTGTAGTAGATCTTGACGTTTCGAGGGTGTCGGGTTCAAGGGTCTTGTGCAACTTGTCGGGGTAGAACTTGGTGTCGCTCTGTCCTTGGAAGATCTTGGCGACATCACGATAGGGTTTGCCACGGAAGATGCTTCAGAGGACCAGACCCTCATACACAGGTGGTGACACATGATGTCCGTGGAAAACAAACGGCCTGCAAACTCCACTAAGCATGGTGTTCATCCGGCCTCCACGCGCGGAACACCCGGGTGTGGTTCGAGGCTTCCTTAGAAGCTGGCCACGCAGCTGTGCTGCAGGGACCTCGCAAGGGCGCCGAGCGCACGTGGCCGGTGGCGGCTTGCTGACGCAAGGGGAGAGGCGGGGAGGCGACGGCGCTTGGTCGACGGGGGCCTGCCGCAAGCTGGAGGCGGGCGAGGTGCCGGACGACGGTGTCCCGCGGCGGCGGGCGCGCATGGTGGAGGGACGAGGGCGCCGGGTGGCGCCGGTTAAGGTGGCTCGGTGCAGGGGCAGCGTCGGCCGAGGCGCCAGGCGGCCAGAGGGAAGGGAGGACCGGCAGCGGCCTGGGGAAGACGGCGGGAGGCAGTCGCGGGAGGAGGAGGCCGACGCCGGTGCGGAGGAGGGCGGGCCGGAGCTTGGCGGCGGAGGCGACCCGTCGGTGGGGGGAGGGCCCGAGCGCGGGGAGACAGGCGGCGGGAGGGCGCGGTGGTCGAAGGGCGGGCGGTGGCGGTCTCGCGTGGAGGCGGCCGGGGGTGCGCAGAGCTGGGCTCCGGCGAAGTAGAGGCGGGCCGGCGGCAGAGGGAGGCGGGGACGCTCGAGAGGCCGACACGAGCGGGCGGCGGGGCGGAGGCGCTGGAGTCCGTGGCGGGGACGCTGGCCGACAGCGAGCTCCGCGGCAGGAGGTGGGCGCACCGGAGACGGGCGGCCGACGCGGGGTGGGGAGAGGAGCGAGCGTAGAAGAAGGGAGGGGAGAGAGACGCGGGGCAGGAGGGGGAGGACGCGATCGGGTGGGCAGGAGGTGGGGCCAGAGGGAGCAGGTGTGCGTGTGTGGTGTGTGCTGGGGTGTGTTGCTGTGTGCATTTGGTGGGTGTGCTGTGCGTTGTGTGGCATGTGTGGGAGAGGGAGTGGGGTGAGGTGGCAGCGGATGAGTGGTGGGGAGGAGGGATGAGAGGTGAGGTGGCGAGAGGGGATTGGGTGGGGTGAGGTGGAGGGAGGCTGGGTAGAATAGGGTTGGGTAGAATAGGGTTTAGGTAGCTGGGATTTTTATACTGGGGTGGCCGACTGGGTCGGATCGGCCCGGAATGGCTGCCCCTAAAAATAATATAAGTTTTTATTTAATTTAAAATAAACTTTTGTAAATAGTTTTTAGACAAATAAAAGATCCAGCTGGACCGACGGTTTTGGTTTGAACAAAGAGGGGAGGATATTAATATAGAAAACAAAGTAGGTCTTTTAGCAAAATAGTTTTAAGCAAACAGATGCATGCTGATGTCCTGACGATGCAATGCACAAAAACAACGCGATTTACTAGTAGTGGTTTTGCGGGATGCCACAATTCGACACCACTAACAATGGATCTCGCCCTCGAGATCCGCCTCATGGTACCGGAAGGAAGGGCGGCGATCTGAATCTTCTCGCATCATGTAGATCCTCGCGACACCACTAACAAGAGTTCTTTCTCATCTTGAAAATGGCGACACCACCAACAAGGATTGTTCCCCATTCATCGAGAGAACACTCCGGAGAAACAAAGATGAGGTAAAGGTCTCAAGAGGGTAAAGCCACCTCTAACTTTCGCGGAAGGAGTATAACTGCAATGATTCACCATTCCATGTGCAAGAGCGAATGATAAGAGTAGTCGGATGGTGATCAGTCCATCGCGCACCCAAAGCATTACTCTGCACACGAATAGCCGGATTATGCAACCAACTCTCGGAATTCAGACTGAAGATCTCGACAAACGAGGTTTACAAACAATGGATGATGGAGACTCTGCATCGGATCTGGCGTAGATGATGTCGTCGCGTCGGAAAACACCGGAAGACACGAGAAGGAAAAAAGAGAAGTCCACCAGACGAAGGGTTCCTCGGATAGCATGAAGACCAGATGTAGCAACACCGTTACCAAAGGAGGAAGCGAAACCCTGAAGGTACGATGGAACCAAACCACGAGAAATCCTGGACTCGGAGAGAGAGAAGAGAGCGGATTCAAAACACGCAGAGGTGAGAGGAGAGCAGCAGAGGGGTAAGGAGTAAAATCAGACCTAATCAGAACTATCCAACCGATTTTTCAAAAATAGTTTTGACACTCTACTTCGGCCGTTAGCAAGGTTATCCTACAAGCTGGAGTTGTGGGGTATCGCAACTGCTGAGCTCTGATACCACTCTGTAACACCCTCAGAATCGACCCTATGCAAGTTTCAGCGCTTCCCGCCAAACCCGCATATAAACGATTCAAAGGTTCCCACCAGGCACTTTCGTGCAGGTGGAAAACGAAGTAATAACATTACACAACAGTCCTCAATGGGACCCAAAGAACAGATATATACAACAGCGACTCCAAGAGTCAAGAATATAGATATACAGGACAAAGATCCAAATCACCTTGAAAACGATAGAGCGTCCAGCTACGGACAAGATGCAAATGGGGCTAAGAGCCCTTAAGAATAACCAATGGCGTCCATAACCCTGCCCAGGCCAAGCCGGAAGGGTAACCCTGCTAACGACATCGATCTCAAAACCTGCTTAAACAAAAGGGGTGCCGACAAAGGGCAAAGGAAAAAGAGGAGTGTCAGTACTGAGGCCAGTACACGGCGAGGCTAGAATTCGGCGGTCCTCGCCTACATAGGTATGGTGGGCTGAAGCGGCAGCGGCAGCATGCACTAAACAACCTATAGAGACTCGATACAACGGTCGGCTATCAGAGAGAGATAAGAAAGACCTATTCGGAACCAACCTGATACTATCACCAAGCATACCCATCCTTGTATTTCCCCCTCGAGACCAAACGAGGAAGTCAACTGAGGAACTCACACAGTTGGCAGTTTTACTTATTCAGTTATCGTTGCAGCAATTCCTAGTCAGGTATAGATAATCATCCTGATAAAATAAGCAGTGGGCCGTTTTAGTTAACCATTCCGTTGTAGTTGCAACACTTACTAGTCAGATACAATTAGCATGAGATATCCCAAAACCCAGCAGTTGTTGGTACTTTTATTTAGCCATTCCGTTATAGTTGCAATACTTACTAGTCAGGTACAATGGTAGCAAGCGACAACCCAAACAAGCAATTGTTGGCAATTTTATTTAGCCATTCCATTATAGTGAAGCTGATTACTATTCATTATAAAGTCAAATTTATAGGACTACTTTAGTTATAGTTGTCTATGATCGAGATACTGTGCTCCAAGTCGTCCATAACCGCGGACACGGCTTTCAGAAAGTTTTACCCTGCAGGGGTGCACAAATAGCAACACACACTCGATCAACCTCGGAAAAACCAAATCAAAACCCAACGAGGCCTTCACGACAAAGCAATCACCAGATTCAGAAATATTTCAGGGGGCCACCCCATTAAGTATACCCGCAACGAAGTTAGCTGACTTCGAGACGGACTCAAGGTTTGCGCCAGTGGCTGTAAACGACTGGGAACCCAAAACTGGGCTTGTCGATACCGCGAAAACACTCCGCTTTCCTAAACAGTACAGGTGCTCCTCGCACAATTTAAATAAAGCAGTAAAGCATGGCATAAGTACAGGATAGTAAATAAAACCTCAAACTAGTTTGTGGCCCCAAGAAATAAGAATGAATCAAGCTCTGGCTCTGGGGGGTCCCATAATCCTCCCGGATGTGGATAGCGCTAATATTCAAGGAACAAGTATCAAGTACTCGGGTCCTACGGGACACAAGTGGACGGTTAACAACAAAATAACATCTATTGCCCACATGTGCCTCTGCATTTACCTACTTCAATTTTAGTTATTAAACAGTAATTAAAGTCTTGATCATCTCCAAAAATAAACACACGGCAATACTCCAACCACTGTGGAACTTGACGACACGCAACAACACTTGAGCAAGCGACTACGACGCGCAGGTCCAACTATCTACCAAACAACAGGTAATAGGAGGTGTCCAAGGCAATATAAGGCTGCAAGGGATATCACGGGTACGAAAACTAGAGCATCACCACACAGATAGCAATAGATCAACAGGAGGGAATAAATACTATAAAAGTAAGATAGGTAGAATGGGGGAGATGCTCGCCTGAAAACATTCCCGAAGATTCATCCGAAGATCGGGTCGATACTCGCACCAACTCATCGGCCTAATCCGCGAAGAAGCAAAACACTAGAAGAAACACCGGATGCACTATTTAAGATTAAGGCAGAAGACCGGGCATGATGCATGTATGATGTATGGCATGGCAAAATGCGATGCAATTAGGAAATATTAAGAGGAACCGGGGTCCCGACAATTAATTAGATGTTTCAAGTTATTTATCTACCCCGCAAATTAAATGTTGTCTTAACAAGGCAAAACATAGTATCGGTTCGCTAGGCAAATTTAAATGAAGTCCGGAATAAGACAAAGATACTCCGCATATAGACTCCATATTTAACTTAGGTGAATCGGCATAACGCCCCCAAACCCACATGAATATGCATGCAAGCATGAACAAATTATTATGCAACAATTATGATATGTCAATTTATAAAAATAGAGGCTCGGGAGGGGTTCACACATTAGAGGGGCTAGACGATCTTGGGGTTCCGAGGGATCAGGGTCAGGTCTCAGGGTTCAACAGGGATCGAGGTTCAGATTCCAAATGGAGAACTTACTGTGTCGATACGGAGAACTTGGGTCCAAGCGGTCGATCTTGCCGTCGAGAAGATCTTATCAGGTCCGTGTATCGGGTCGGTCTTGGCGTCAGAGATGCAGAACTTGGCATCCTCGAGGAAGTACTTGTCGTATCCGTGTTGAAGATCATGTCAGTCCACGAGGTTCGGTCTTCGGGGTTCGACGGGTGTCTTGGCGTCCCATGAAGGCATCCTCGGTGCTCCGTGTCGAAGGCATCGGGGTCTCCGGGTAGGAGAACGTGGAGTTCCGAGGGGTTCAAGGGATCGGTCTTCGGGGTTCCGACCATCGGATCCGTGAAGAAGAGCTCAGGGCCTTCGGTCCGAGAACGAGGTCTTCGCATTCTATGATGAAGTTCTTGCGGGTTCGCGGCCTCGGACAAATGCTCCGTGTAGTAGATCTTGACGTTTCGAGGGTGTCGGGTTCAAGGGTCTTGTGCAACTTGTCGGGGTAGAACTTGGTGTCGCTCTGTCCTTGGAAGATCTTGGCGACATCACGATAGGGTTTGCCACGGAAGATGCTTCAGAGGACCAGACCCTCATACACAGGTGGTGACACATGATGTCCGTGGAAAACAAACGGCCTGCAAACTCCACTAAGCATGGTTTTCATCCGGCCTCCACGCGCGGAACACCAGGGTGTGGTTCGAGGCTTCCTTGGACCCTGGCCACGCAGCTATGCTGCAGGGACCTCGCAAGGGCGCCGAGCGCACGTGGCCGGTGGCGGCTTGCCGACGCAAGGGGAGAGGCGGGGAGGCGACGGCGCTTGGTCGACGGGGCCCTGCCGCAAGCTGGAGGCGGGCGAGGTGCCGGACGACGGTGTCCCGCGGCGGCGGGCGCGCATGGTGGAGGGACGAGGGCACCGGGTGTCGCCGGTTAAGGCGGCTCGGTGCAGGGGCGGCGTCGGCCGAGGCGCCAGGCGGCCAGAGGGAAGGGAGGACCGGCAGCGGCCTGGGGAAGACGGCGGGAGGCAGTCGCGGGAGGAGGAGGCCGGCGCCGGTGCAGAGGCGGGCATGCCGGAGCTTGGCGGCGGCGGCGACCCGTCGGTGGGGGGAGGGCCCGAGCGCGGTGAGACAGGCGGCGGGAGGGCGCTGTGGTTGAAGGGCGGGCGGCGGCGGTCTCGCGTGGAGGCGGCCAGGGGTGCGCAGAGCTGGTCTCCGGCGAAGTAGAGGCGGGCCGGCGGCAGAGGGAGGCGGGGACGCTCGAGAGGCCGACACGAGCGGGCGGCGGGGCGGAGGCGCTGGAGTCCGTGGCGGGGATGCTGGCCGGCAGCGAGCTCCGCGGCAGGAGGCGGGCGCACCGGAGACGGGCGGCCGACGCGGGGTGGGGAGAGGAGCGAGCAGAGAAGAAGGGAGGGGAGAGAGACGCGGGGCAGGAGGGGGTGGACGCGGTCGGGTGGGGCAGGAGGTGGGGCCAGAGGGAGCAAGCGTGCGTGTGTGGTGTGTGCTGGGGTGTGTTGCTGTGTGCGTTTGGTCGGTGTGATGTGCGTTGTGTGGCATGTGTGGGAGAGGGAGTTGGGTGAGGTGGCAGCGGATGAGTGGTGGGGAGGAGGGATGAGAGGTGAGGTGGCGAGAGGGGATTGGGTGGGGTGAGGTGCAGGGAGGCTGGGTAGAATAGGGTTGGGTAGAATAGGGGTTAGGTAGCTGGGATTTTTATACTGGGGTGGCCGACTGGGTCGGATCGGCCCGGAACGGCTGCCCCTAAAAATAATATAAGTTTTTATTTAATTTAAAATAAACTTTTGTAAATAGTTTTTAGACAAATAAAAGATCCAGCTGGACCGACGGTTTTGGTTTGAACAAAGAGGGGAGGATATTAATATAGAAAACAAAGTAGGTCTTTTAGCAAAATAGTTTTAAGCAAACAGATGCATGCTGATGTCCTGATGATGCAATGCACAAAAACAACGCGATTTACTAGTAGTGGTTTTGCGGGATGCCACATACACAGCATGGCATACATGATAGAACCTATGGCCGAGGCATAAGGCACTTTGCTCACATCTTCCCTATCATTTACCGTAGCTGGACACTGAGCCTTGCTCAATGTCTTACCTGACAACATAGGCACTAAACCTTTCTTTGCCTTATCCATTCTGAACCTTAAAGCTATCAGGCGTCTTTGTCTATCTCTATAGATTTTGATACCTAATATATAAGCAGCTTCACCTAGGTCTTTCATTGAAAAACGCTTGTTCAAATAACTCTTCACATCGTTAAGCATGTTAATGTCATTTCCAATAATCAATATGTCATCCACATATAGTACCAGAAATGTCACCGAGCTCCCACTCACTTTCTTGTAGATAAAAGCTTCATAGCAATTTGGAACAAATCCAAAGCTCTTGATCACTTGATCAAAATGAAGGTTCCAACTCCGAGATGCTTGCTTCAGTCCATAAATGGAACGCTCAAGCTTGCATACATTATCAGCATCCTTAGGATAAACAAAACCTTCGGGTTGCATCATATACAACTCTTCATCAATGTTGCCATTGAGGAAAGCAGTCTTGACATCCATCTGCCATATTTCATAATCATGAAACGCAGCAATTGCTAATAAAATCCGAATGGACTTAAACATCGCTACGGGAGAGAAAGTCTCATCGTAGTCAACACCTTGAACTTGTCGAAAACCTTTCGCGACAAGCCGTGCTTTATAGACGGTAACATTACCATCCGCGTCCGTTTTCTTCTTGAAAATCCATTTGCACTCAACGGCCTTTCGTTCGCTAGGAGGGTCCACTGAAGTCCATAATTGGTTTTCGCTCATGGATCCTAATTCGGATTTCATGGCTTCTAGCCATTTCTCAGAGTCTGGGCTCATCATCGCTTCCTCATAGTTCGCAGGCTCACTGTCATCTACTAGCAAGACAGTTAAGACAGGCTTGCCGTACCACTCAGGAGGGGCACGCGACCTTGTCGACCTGCGACGTTCAGTAGTAGCATCGTCCGAAGCGTCATGATCCTTATCATTAGCTTCCTCTATTATTGGTGCAGGCGGCACTGGAACAATTTCAGGTGCTGCGCTACTCTCCAACTCAAGAGAAGGTTCAGTAACCTCGTCTAGCTCTACTTTCCTCCCACTCACTTCTTTCGAGAGAAACTCCTTCTCATGAAAGGAATTGTTCTTTGCGACAAACACTTTGCCTTCGGTTCTGTGATAGAAGGTATACCCAATAGTTTCCTTAGGGTATCCTATGAAGACGCATTTCTCCGCTTTGGGTTCGAGCTTGTACGGCATCAACTTTTTGACGTAGGCTTCGCATCCCCAAACTTTAAGAAATGACAACTTAGGTTTAGCACCAAACCACAGTTCATACGGTGTCGTCTCAACGGATTTAGATGGTGCCCTATTTAAAGTGAATGCAGCGGTTTCTAATGCATAACCCCAAAATGATAACGACAAATCAGTAAGAGACATCATTGATCGGACCATATCTAATAGAGTTCGATTCCGGCGTTCAGACACACCATTGCGCTGTGGTGTTCTGGGTGGCGTGAGTTGCGAAACAATTCCGCTTGCTTTAAGATGCGTGAGAAAATCATAACTCAAATATTCACCTCCACGATCGGATCGTAGAAACTTAATCTTTTTGTTACGATGGTTCTCCACTTCATTCTGAAATTCTTTGAACTTTTCAAATGTTTCAAATTTATGTTTCATTAAATATATATACCCATATCTACTTAAGTCATCGGTAAAAGTGAGAAAATAGCGATATCCACCGCGCGTCGAAACACTCATCGGTCCGCATACATCGGTACGTATGATTTCCAACAAGTCCATTGCTCGCTCCATCATACCGGAGAACGGGGTTTTAATCATCTTGCCCATGAGGCATGGTTCGCATGTGTCAAATGATTCAAAATCAAGAGACTCCAAAAGTCCATCAGAATGGAGTTTCTTCATGCGCTTTACTCCAATATGACCTAGACGACAGTGCCACAAATAAGTAGTATTATCACTATCTACTTTGCATCTCTTAGCCTGAATGTTATGGATGTGTTCGAGATTAGAAGAAATAAACCATTCACTAAAGGTGCATGACCATAAAAGATATTACTCATATAAATAGAACAACCATTATTCTCTGATTTAAATGAATAACCATCTTGCAATAAACACGATCCAGAAATAATGTTCATGCTCAACGCAGGCACATAATAACACTTATTAAGGTTTAAAACTAATCCCGAAGGTAAAACTAAGGAGAGCGTGCCGACGGCCATCACATCAACTCTTGATCCGTTGCCAACGCGCATCGTCACCTCATCCCTCGCAAGCCGCCGTCTATTCCGTAGCTCCTGTTTCGAGTTACAAATATTATCAAGTGAACCAGTATCAAATACCCAGGCACTACAACGAGGGCTAGTAAGGAAAACATCAATAACATGTATATCAAATATACCTTTGGTGGTGCCAGCCTTCTTGTCCGCTAAGTACTTCAGACAGTTGCGCTTCCAATGACCCTTGTCCTTGCAATAGAAGCACTCAGTGTCCGGCTTAGGACCAGACTTGATCTTCTTCTCAGCAGGGGCAACGCGCTTGCCGCCGCCTTTCTTGAAGGGCTTCTTTGCACCCTTACCTTTCTTAAAGGAGGGCTTGTTGACCATCAACACATGATTATCCTTTTTGATGTCCACCTCCGCGGCCTTCAGCTTTGCGAAGAGCTTGGTGATCGTATCAGTGGAACCAATCTGATTATGAGTCACTACAAAACTTTTGTAGCTAGGAGGGAGTGATTGCAGAACCCTGTCAATCTTGAGCTCCTCTGGAATCGTGCATTCCAGTTGCTCAAGTCGTTGAGTGTAGCCCAACATCTTTATGGCGTGCTCACTAACGGAACTCCCTTCCTCCATCTTACAGTTAAAGAACTTCTCAGAGATCTCATATCTCTCAGAACGGGCTTGAGTCTGAAACATGGTTTTCAGCTCCTCGAGAATCTCAAAGGGCCCGGGATAGGTTTCAAAACGATTTTGAAGTTCCGATTCCGTAGCAAACAACATTGTGCTCTTAATCACACCATAATCATCTTTGCGCTAATGATAGACAACTTTCTCATCAGCCGTCGTAGTTGCAGCAGGGGGGTCACCTAACGCTTTCCCAAGGACATAGTCCTTTTGACCGCCAGACAGAATGATTCTTAGATTGCGGAACCAATTGGTGAAGTTAGACCCATTGTTTCTAAGCTTTTCCTTCTTAGGAAAAACGTTGAAGTTGAAGTTGGACTTAGCCATTTGATCTACAATATTTGCAAGTACAAATTAGACTATGTTCATGATAACTAGTTCAACTTTTAATCAAATTACTAGATGAACTCCCACTAAATTCAACATCCCTCAAGTTGTTTAGTGAACACGATCCAAATTCACCACACCTAATCCGATCTTCACGAGAAGAGATGTGGTTTCAATGGTAGACAACGAAGTGTCGATCATATCATTCATATGACTCATGCTTAACCTTTCGGTTCATGTGTTCCGAGGCCATGTCTGTACATGTTAGGCTTGTCAAGTAAAACCCAAGTATTTCCGCGTGTGCAAAACTGGCTTGCACCCGTTGTATGTGAACGTAGAGTCTATAACACCCGATCATCACGTGATGCTTGGACACGACGATCTTTCGCAACGGTGCATACATGGGGAGAACACAGTTTTATCTTGATCTTTAAGTGAGGAATCATCTTATAACGCTACCGTCGCGATCTAAGCATAATAAGATATATAAAAGGATAAACATCACATGCATATAAATTTATGTGACATGGTATAGCCAATCTTCGCGCAATGATCTCCATCTTCTGCGTGCCGGCATGATCTCCATCACTCCACCATGATTGCCTCCACCACGAATAGCAACTACAACTATTGCTAACTACTTAGCGATAAAGTGAAACTATTACATGGCGTATAAGAAGTTGACACACAGGTCATACACAATTATAAAGACAACCATATGGCTCCTGCCGGTTGTGTACTCATCGACATGAAAGTCGTGAAACATTACAAAACATGATCATCGCATACAATATACACATTACATCTTGGGCCATACCATATCATAGAAAACACTCCCTGCAAAAACAAGTTAGACGTCCCTACTTTGTTGTTGCATGTTTTACGTGGCTTATGGGAGTAGCATGCTAAGAACGATTCTTACCTACGGAAAGCCACAACGGTGATATTATGGTTGCCAAACTCCGGTGTTAATCCCATGACAACTATAGTGAGAGAAACTGGCATCCACCAGCCGCATGTGTGGAACAAGCCACACGTCAAGTGCGGAGCCGGTCTCGTGAACGACGTTGCGTAAGGTTGGCCTGGACCGCTTCAATCTCACTATCCCGCGTCATAAGAAGAACACAAACAAGAGGCTTGCAACAGAAAACATCAACGCCCGCAACAACCATGTTGCGTTCTACTCGTGAATCACATCTACGCATAGATCTAGCTCTGATACCACTCACGGGTTTCGCGGCATAGTAAATCAAAATTTTCTACGGATGCGAACAGAGGGAATCCAAGATCTAATCTAGGAGATGCAAACAACGAGAGAGATTGGATTAGATCTTCATACCCTTGAAGATTCGCACAGCGGAACGTTCGTCGGAACGTGGCTGATGTAGTCGTACTCGCTTCTCCTCCTCGCGATCCGATCCGATCTAGCACCACAAGTGCTGATGCCTCCGTGATATGCACACGTGCAGCACCTCGACGTCTCCTCCTTCCTCGGTCCAGCAAGTATGGTGGAGAGACGGATTGGATCTACAACACGACGGCGTGGTGTATATGGTGGAGAGTTTCTACAGCAGGGCTTCGCCTACACGCAGTCGGGAGGGAGAGAGAGAGGATGGCAGCAGGGTGGCCAGGGTTGGAGGGGAAGGTGTGGAGGGGTGGTGCGCCCCCAGCCCTCTTTATATAGAGGGGGGGTGGCTTGCCTAGCCCCTCCCCCAAGTCCAAACCGGCAGCCCCAAAGGAGGAGGAGTGGGGGGCAAGGAAACCCCCCCTTCTAGAAGCTCTATCTAGGGTTTAAACCCTCTTTGGCCGGCTGGGCCCTATGGGGCCTTGTTCCCCTGGCCCAATGCGTCCAGGGCACTCCCTCATAGGCCCATGCCCCCTCCCGGAAGGTGGGGCCACGTTGGTCCCCTTCCGGAAGGTTCTAGAAGCTTCCGGTACAATACCGATTAACCCGGAACAATTCCGAACTCCAAAAACTGCACTGCCACTGGTAGAAAAGGGCTCACGCGCCCCGGTTGGTAAGGGCCATTAGTCCCGGTTGCCCAACCGGGACGGGGCAATCGGGACTAAAGCTCTAACCATTAGTCCCGGTTGCCCCACCAACCGGGACAAATGGGGCACACGTGGCGGCATCAGAACGCGAGGGGGGGGGGGTGGAGCATTAGTCCCGGTTCATAACACGAACCGGGACTAATAACCTGCTGCCGCGGCAGAGATTTGGCATATTTTTCTGCCGCGGCAGAGAATTCATTTTGTTGCCGCGGCAGCATTTTCGCCACTTTTTGTGCCGCGGCAGAGAATTCATTTAGGTTGTTTTATTGTTTATTTAGTGTTTTGCACTTATCAACGAAGGAACCTTATATTACACAAGATCATCATCACAACATTACATTCAATACACGGATCGAGTTCATGCACTACATACAAAAGTTGCTATTCGATGCTACCGGCCAATTTCTTGAAAGTTGCTATTTTTACAATTCCTATTGTCTATACACAGCCGAGTAGTATTCCCCTTTTGTTTTTAGGACTTCTGCATCCAAGAATCCCGCCAATTCCTCCTGAATTGCTTGTATGCGATCCTTTGGCAGAAGACCGTCCCGTAGACGTTCGATCTGATTTAAAAAAGGAGTCAGCCTATATGAATATGAAACTAAACACAATTTGATTGTAATAAAAAACTATAGAAATTGTTTATGTACGTGGAGTTGCTCTAAATTTCTGCCCTTCTCATCGCACGTCTGCCGGATGAACTCGCATACATAGTATCCACATAGATTGTTACCTGGTCCCTGCGTCAGGCACTTTACGAGAACAGAGTTCAATCAAAATAATAATCAAGCATGATAATAACTGTATCAAAACTAGAATCAAAGAGATGCGCCGATATAGCTAGTGGTGCTTACATCTAGTGGTTGAAATGTAAGCTCCTCTTTCCAAACACCCCTAGCCTTCTTGGTGAACCGTTTCCAAGCGCTTCCCGGCGTAGAAAATGAATAAAATAAGTTATTAAGTACTTGATATCATAAAATTCATGAACGTTGCCGATATAGTGTCGTAATGATTAGAATTACCGCTGGAGAAGTATCTGCATGTCCTTCCACGTCTCAAGGGGTTTATGTTCCGAGTCCATGACTAGTACACGCCATTTGTCAAGTTGAATGATTAACAGAATATAGTGGTACCTGCGAATGCAGAACTAATGAATTATATACTTAACATCGAGTAAGCGGAATAGAAAGTGTATACAAGACAATAACACTCACTGGAAGTTGTAAGGAAATAGTATTTCCCTTTTGGTTGCTTGAAACCTTAACGCGTGTACTATATTATCCTCCGTATCCTGGGGGCTTATTTTGAGATTAGCTTCATGAACCCAATATGGGTAAATGAAGCCAATGTCATAGATTTGTCCTCTGCTGCATTCGAGAATCTTCATTCTGCATATTACAGTATGATTATATACATGCAATAAACAAAATAATATAGATGGAGACTAAATTAATTACAGAATTAGTACTTACAGACAATAGGCACTCATGATCGATTTGTCCAAGGCGTCTTGATTGAATAATTGAAATAGTTCATCAAATTCAATGGATATCATGTCATCCTTATCTTTCCCATGATGCTTTTTTGTAACCCTCAGCACTATCCAGTTAGCCCCGGCCCTTGTGGCATGCATGTACCAGTTATGCAATCTTCGCATTTTTGTTGGAAGATTGTTTACCTCCTCAGGTTTGACGAGAGGTTTTCCGTACTGGTATTGGTATGCTACTTCACTCACGGGGAAGAACTCTAACTGGGATAAGTACTGGGCAATACTCATACCTTGAGCAGCGGCAGCTTCTCCGTATTGTGCAACTACCTCTGGATCATACTGCTCTTCGGCCCCATATTTGCTCGACCCCACATTGGTTTGAGAAATCACCTTGAGAGGGGCGCAAGTCTGTTTTGCTTGTTCTCCGAGCTGGGCAACAGATTTCCCGCTTGCATCATTACTGCTCTTTGAGGCTTTTTGTGCCGCATGTGACTTGAGAATAGAACGCTCATAGTCTGATGACAGCTTTGGCTCGGGTTGATGAAGATTCTTTAGCATTTTCAACACTTTGGCTTTTTCTTCTTTGGTGCTGGGGAACTCTGGCTCTTTCGGCCGCCTCAGCTTAGCGAAAAACGCTGTCGTTTCCGCATCAACGATCGCCGCAGTCTCCTCTTCAGTACAGTCATAAGCTATCTTGGGAGGAACCGTTGGTACTTTTGGAAGAGGCTCTTGTTTACGTTTCGGCGATCGCTTACGACACACAGTAGCGGTACGCTTACACTTTTTATCCTGAAGCGCCGGCGATGGCTCCCGCGGCGATGGCTGCACCGGAGATTGGTGAGGCGACGAAGACGGCTGCCGCGGCGGCGACGATCTTGCTGGAGACGGGTGAGGCGGCGGCGAGGATGGCCTTGGCGTTTGATTTCGAAGCACGATACAATCCTTCGACCATAGAATGGTGACGTTTTTTGCGTCACCCAGCACAGTCACATCCCCTTCACCAGCAGGGTAGTGAAGAACCAAAACCTCAAAGGTGGGCATGATTTCATCCACGCCGACAACAGCGTAGCCCTCTGGAACCGGACGACAGTGGTAAGTTGGTGTGGGTCCAATTGGTAAGGCATAGCCGACCGCCACCTTCATTGATATGTTCACAACTTTGACATGTAGCTCGTAGTGTGACATCTCTGTGATATCATCCACTGGGTAGCCAACAGGAGCCATCGTCAGTGCATCATCGTCATCGCCATTGTCATCACCCGGGACCTCGGTGGAAGCCACACTGCTTTTTCGATTATTCGATAGGCCGGTAGCATCGAATGCAGTGTGCTGCTGAGATGGGCCGGTAGTACTTTTCTCTTTAAGTGTGTTAATTTCATCTTGTTGTTTCTTTAATCGTTCTTCAATTAAACGCATTCGCTCTTTCTGACTTTCTGCTTCAACTGCCGCCCTGTCCTTACTCCTCTGACGGCTTCTATCAGGATATTTCTTCCTCTCTTCGGGAAACCCAGTCCTCCATGATTGGGAGCCTATTGTGCCTCGTGTTCGTCCATCATGTTCCTTATTTCCAAGGGCGAGTGTGAGCTCATCATTCTCTCTATCGGGAATGAAGTCCCCATCTTTAACAGCCTTTACTGCTTTTCTGATCCTCTCGATTGGCAAGGGGTCTTCTTTATGTCGTATGTTATATATACACCTCCCTTCCGAGTCCAACGTGCCCCCATGTCCGTAAAACCAATTCCTTGCACGTTCTACCCAATCGTCTGTCTCTGGGGTGATATTTTTATCACGCAGTTCCTGCTCAAGTTTCTCCCACTTAGGAATGCCAACCTTGTAGCCACCTTGCCCCATAGTATGGTGATACTTCTTCTTAGCAGCATTCAGCTTATTCATTTCAGACATTTTCTTAGCTTTTTCTGATTTCTTGTATTCCACAAACTCATCCCAGAATGGTTTTATCTTCTCAAACTGAATATTCTTGAAATCGGGAGTCTTCTTTTTCACGACATAGTCAAGGTGCAATCTTTTCTTCCAGTTGGTGAAACACTGGGCCATCTTCTTCAAAGCCCACTCCCTGACCTTAGCCTCCATGGATCTCCCATGTTGTAAGGCGTCCTCAACTGGATCCTCCGCATTTGGATCCAGATCTATCTTCGGTAGTTTGAAATTAACCATGAGCCTCTTCCACAGTAAATCTTTGGCGTGGTTAGGGACAAATAAACATGTTCCCTCTTCATCCGCATTAGCAGGCCTATTCCAATTTCTAATGGTGATCGGGATTAAGTCCCTAAAGATTACTCCGCATTGTGCCACAAATTTGGTTGCGACAACTTCGGGAGGTGTCGGTCTGCCGTCTTCAGCGACATCTTCGATCCTGAACCTCTCATGGTCTTGCAACTTTTTGGTTGGGCCTCGTCTGCTCTTTTCAGCAGATTCCTTCGATCTGGAGGGCTAAAAGAAGAAAGATTATCGTTACTATTTCTATATAGATAGCAGATGATTAATTAATGAATTGATTTATATTACATGCACCTCGCCGGAGCGGTCGTCTTCTCGATTACACAAGGCATCGCCTTCTCCCTCGTGGAAGGCAACACCTTCAACCTCAAACAAGTTGTCTACTCCGGTAAAAAGAGGATCACCCTCACCGGAGTTGTTCAGAAACGTTGATACGTCTAAATTATCTTCCCCACGGATCACACCTTGGATCAACTCTTCCTTTTCTTCGTCTCTGACGTGTGGGTCCATATTTTCTGCATAGGTGGAAAAACGAATAAGTCAAAGCGGGTAAAGGAGAAATTTAAGTACGGTGTTGAGAGATATAAACCCTAATTCAGAGAAACCCTAATATATACATACACAATAATAAAAATGAAGAGAAAGGGAAACCGTGTAGTAGATAGGCACATCGTCGAACGCACATGCACCTAAGTTGCTTGAAAATGTGAATCGGGTCTGGGGCTACCCACAGTGACTGACCAGTGGGGCCGAAGACCAATAATACCAAACTAATTAATAAACCTAATAATACCTAACTAATAATAAACCTAATAATCCAAACACCAAAAATAAAGGGAAACAATCAACACATGGCATCGATGCAATGCTCAAGCAAGTATGATGATATGACAAGTTAATTTGCATTGGAATGTAACCCTAAGAAATGCTCGACGACTTAATCGGGGTTCCGAGGGGTGAAAACCCTAACTCGGAGAAACTCCGGAACACATGAGAGGGGTGGATTTGTTCTTCTAATTAAACTTGTAATTTAAGTTGTTGAACAATGCATGATTATAGCTTAGATAGCTAGGTTTCATTTTTCTGAACATTTTGATATATTATTCATATTTTTATGACTTATAGATTAAAACAAGGATAATGATATGACAAGTTAATTTGTATTAAAAAGTAACCCTAAGACATGCTCGGCAATTTAAACGGGGTTCCGAGGGGTGAAAACCCTAACTCGGCGAAACTCCGGAGTATATGAGAGGGGTTGATTTTGTTTTCTAATTAAGGGGTGGCCGAACGGAGGCGAATTGATGGCGGCCGGAACTCGGGAAGATGGGTTGCAGAGCTTGATTAAGGCCGAGCGGGGACGATTCCTTTGGCGTAGAGACGTAGTCCAGCACGGCGGAGCTCCTCGGCGATGAGCTCGGCGGGCAGCCTGCCGGCGTCGTGGGGGGGGGGTTCCTGTGTGCGCGCGTCGATGAATGAGATGGGGAAGAAGAAGAAGAGGAGGGTTTGGAATGCCCTGGCAAAGGTGCATCGTCAAACTCACATGTATATGAGGGGTATCGATGTTCTTCCGACTAAACAAGGGTTTAAAGTTTCTTGACAATGTATTATGATTGCTTAGACACATGGCTCTCAAATTTCTGAACATTTTGATACATTATACATATTTTTATGATTAAATATGAATTAGTTATTGATTTTACAAAATTATATTAATTTCTGCTATTTTTAAACATTTCTGAAAAGGATTAAGCCATTACTGCATCACCCTGACGTCATCAACTCTATCCCTAACTTTCTACACCGGGGCTGCTCCTACCCACAACCACTGACTAGGGGGCCCTAGGCCGATCTGGGTCCAACCCGTGGCAATGTTGGCGCCACGTCAGACGCGGCGGCGCGGGAGGCGTCAGGCGGTGGTCGCCGGCGACGATCTGGGCCACCCCAGCACGCGCGGAGGGGTGCGCTGGAAAGAGCGTGACAAGGGGAACCACATAGTGGTGGCGTCGCCCCTTTAGGGTCACCCAAGTGAGGCTTGCGACGAGCGGCGGCGACGGAGCTCCCAAATGAACGACACGCGGTGGCTACAAAGATCTAGGAGGCAAACGGAGGGTGCCCTGAGCACAAGAAGCTCACCACGGTGCTCGACGTGGGGTCTTGGAATCCAGGCGAGGCCGAAGGTGAGCTAATCGACGACGGCGAGCTTTGTCGGGGTCGGGGACGAAGACGACGAGGTTGGCGACGATTCCGTTTGCCAGAGAGGGAGAGAACGCACGCGAGGGGGAGAAAGAGGGAGAGAACGCACCGCGACGCACGACGGCGGACAGAGGCGACGCTGGGCAGCCTGACGGCGGGGCGGCGACGTCTTCCTATGCGCGCACGTCGGAGTTGCAGAGAATGGAGAAGGGGAAGGAGAGGAACGGGCGTCGTGTATAAGGGGGAGAATATGTCCCGGTTGGTGGCTCCAACCGGGACTAAAGGGTTATACGTCCCGGTTGGAGCCACCAACCGGGACCTATACTCCAATATTTTCAGCAGACCAAGGGTTGGCGCGCAGGGGGTCTTTAGTCCCGGTTGGTGGCTCCAACCGGGACATATTCCCCTGTTTTCAAAAAATTTCAGGTATTTTCTCTCTGTTCCCGCCTTATTTTTTATTTTGGGGTTTAAATTTGTATTGTTTTTTAAATGATAATTAATTTGGAATTTAGAAAAACTTTAAACATAAAAAGTGTTTGGATTTGAATAAATGATTCAAAACCATTTTTTGTTTTAAAAAATAATTAATGTAACCATTTAAAATATGAACCATTTACAATTAAAAATGAATTAACTTATATTTTTTGAATATCAATTTGGAATTTAGAAAAACTTTAAACATAAGAAGTGTATGGATTTGAATAAATAATTCAAAAACATATTCTATTTTTAAAAAATAATTAATCTAACCTTTTAAAATGAATTAACTTATATTTTTGAATATTAATTTGGAATTTAGAAAAAATTTAAACATAAAAAGTGTTTGGATTTAAATAAATAATTCAAAAACATTTTCTGTTTTAAAAAATAATTAATGTAACCATTTAAAATATGAACCATTTACAATTAAAAATGAATTAACTTATATTTTTTTAATATCAATTTGGAATTTAGAAAAACTTTAAACATAAGAAGTGTATGGATTTGAATAAATAATTCAAAAACATATTCTATTTTTAAAAAATAATTAATGTAACCTTTTAAAATGAATTAACTTATATTCTATTTTTGAATATTAATTTTTAAAACGACCCGTTTTTTGCGCTCGGAAAATGGAAAAGGGCTTTTCCGTGCGACAAAAAGGAAAACTTCCTCCTGCAACATATTGCGAATTTATTATGCCCGTTTTTAATTATCTGAATTTCTAACTATGGTCGAACCGGTGTGCATGAAGATAGGGGACGGGCATCGTTAGTACTTGCATTGGATCTATGAAGAAACCACATATTGCGAGTCTAAAAATGATTTTTTCGAAAAATCACGGGCGATAGATCATGTACCTGTAGTACAAACCGGACCCACTTCCTACCGATTCGGCAGACATTTGTCCTTTTTACCCGGGATGGACGAAAAGGTTTGAGATGTACCGGTTGGGAGATAGTCCATGTAAGGTGGTCTAGTATTTTATGAAAATGGGACGGTAGCATTGTGAAACGGCATTTTGGTGGTTACTTCACAAAACGACCCGTTTTTTGTGCTCGGAAAATGGAAAAGGGCTTTTCCGTGCGACAAAAAGGAAAACTTCCTCCTGCAACATTTTTCTCCATACCAATGTCCACACACATGCATAATATGGGCACAACATCACAAACTATGTCGTGATTCAGCACATAACATCGGTCATTTGGACCGAAAGCCATGAATCCTCGAACATGATAGGTCATTTTGTGAAGGTTTTTTCGAAACATGATCATTGTTCGGCACACATTTAGTCCCGGATGTAGTCACAAACCGGGACTAAAAATATTTTCCGCCATTTCCCACCTCTTCCCGCCAAGTTTTCCCGCCCTTTCCTTTCTACTAGAGCTTTTAGTCCCGGATGTAGTCACTAACCGGGACTAAAGATATTTCTCGCCATTTCCCAAAGCTTCACGCCAAGTTTTCCCGCCCTTTCCCTCTATATTTATGGTGATCGTGTCATGGCTATCCACACATCCACACCTTCCTCTCTTAGAACAATGGACAACGCCTACTGGGCCATTCTGACCCTCGAGGAGACCGAGGCGCTGTGCGCCTCCAACTACCCTTGTCCACCGGGGTACCGGCCGCCCGCCGGCTGGATGCTGAGCGCTGGAGGGGTTCCTGTCCCTCCTGTCCCTCAAGGTTCCGCACGCCAGGCGGCCATCACAAACCACTTCTACCACGAGCTCACGCCGGAGCAGCGGATGGATCCCCAGTGGGATCCCGACAACTATGACACCTGGAATGCCTTCTTCGCTAATATGCGGGAAAGGGAGCTCGCCAGGTACGAGGGTGATGGCCCGCCACCGGTGAACCACAACGAAGTCGGCCGTCGTCTGTGGTGGGCGAACCGTACTATCATCAAAGTGATGCGCTACATCGCCGGGGGAGACCATCCTCGCCTACGGTGCCCACGAGTCCACCCGCCACAGGCCCCACACTGTCCCGGCGGTAGCGGCACCGTCTTCCAGGAGACCCCTCTCCCACCCGCCGTGAATCCGAGGCTGGAATGGCCCCTGGTATATGCCATGGATGGGCTGAGGATCCCCGGAGTGGCAGGTGACGATGACGATGATGATGACGACGACGATGAAGACCCTGAAGCTGCGTACTATAGGACTAGGCATGATTATGACTAAAGGGGGCGGCTTTAGGCCTGAGTGTTAGCTAGTCCCGGTTTGTCCCGGTTTTTAATATTAATAAATGTCTTAAGTGTTACCTAATAAATAGAGGAAAATGTCTATATAAAGAGAGGGTTCATATTTAGTCTCGGTTGGAGAAACCAACCGCGACTGAAGGGATTGCGGCAGAGTGGGCCAGACAACACTAATAATAGGGGTGAGTGTCGACATTATGTCGTGCGGCTTATACCTTGTCCCTGATGGTGTCACCAACCGGGACTAAAGATGAACCTTTAGTCCTGGTTGGAGACACCAACCGGGACTAAAGATGAGTCAGCACTAATAATAGGGGTGAGTGTCGACATTATGTCGTGAGTGTCGACATTATGCCGAGCTGCTTGTACTATAAATATGCATCCTTGTGAGTCCAGTCCTCCAGCCTGTTTGAGGCATCTACAAGATGGTTTTAGAGAGCAGGGACACCACTACGGCCAGTTTCAGGGAGATGCCGACGGAGCCCAGTCCTCCGGCATCTCCGAGAAACTGGTCATAGAGGCACTCCCTAATATGTGAAATTAGTTAGCTCCGAGGCGTATTGATCTAGTTAGTGAAGTTACAAGCTGCAAGATGGTTTTCGAGAGCAGGGACACCACTACGACCAGTTTCAGGGAGATGCCGACGGAGCCCAGTCCTCCGGCATCTCCAAGAAACTGGTCATAGAGGCACTCCCTAATATGTGAAATTAGTTAGCTCCGAGGCGTATTGATCTAGTTAGTGAAGTTACAAGATGCAAGATGGTTTTTGAGAGCAGGGACACCACTGCGGCCAGTTTCAGGGAGATGACGACGGAGCCCAGTCCTCCGACATCTCCGAGAAACTGGTCATAGAGGCACTCCCTAATATGTGAAATTAGTTAGCTCCGAGGCATTGATCTAGTTAGTGAACTTACAAGCTGGAAGATGGTTTTCGAGAGCAGGGACACCACTACGACCAGTTTCAGGGAGATGCCGACGGAGCCCAGTCTTCCGGCATCTCCAAGAAACTGGTCATAGAGGCACTCCCGGTCTAGTCACAAAACGGGACTAACACTCAAGACATTTATTAATATTAAAAACTGAGACTACAAAACCGGGACTAAAGGCCACAAACCGCGAAAGATATCCTTCGGTCAAGCCACAAACCACGAAAGACATGAACTAGAGTTACATAATATGAGCATGAACTTCTTGGCATATGTCATTCCTTATGACCGCTTCAGACGTAACCATGGAGCATCTTCTTTACTTAACGGAATGCTTGGGTCAGTTTTCACTGTGAAGGGCAGAATTTCATCAAACTTATTATAATCTTCTGACATGTCTGTCTTGTCCTCGATTCCCACGATGTTTCTTTTCCCTGAAAGAACTATGTGACGCTTTGGCTCATCATATGATGTATTCGTTTGCATATTTTTCTTTTTTTCGGTCTAGAGGACATGTCCTTCACATAGAAAACCTGAGACACATCATTGGCTAGGACGAATGGTTCATCTCTATAACCAAGATTGTTGAGATCCACTGTTGTCATTCCGTACAACTGGTCTATCTTTACCCCTTCCCCATTCAGGTTGACCCATTTGCAGCGAAACAAAGGGACCTTAAAAGAGACTCCATAGTCTAGTTCCCATATCTCCTCTATGTAACCATAATATGTGTCCTTTTGTCCATTCTCGTCTATTGCATCAAAGCGGACACCACTATTTTGGTTGGTGCTCTTTTTATCTTGGGCGATCGTGTAGAATGTATTCCCATTTATTTCGTACCCTTGGAAATTCAATACAGTAGAAGATGGTGACGCGGCCAACAAGTATAGCTGATCTCCAACAGTGGTGTCATTCAAGAGATGTGTCCGCATCCAACCACCGAAAGACTTCATGCGTTCATCTGTAATCCATGATTCAGGCTTCCCCTGGTTTTTGGAGCGTACAATATTCTTGTGTTCCTCGATATACGGAGCTGCCAAGGTGGAATTATGTAGAACTGTGTAGTGTGCTTTAGTGAAAGAATCCCCGTCCCTACATATCATTGCTTTCTTTCCCAGCGTGCCTTTTCCACTTAGTCTTCCCTCATGCCGCGAGTCAGAAACACCAATCGACTTAAGGTCAGGAATAAAGTCAACACAAAACTCAATGACCTCCTCTGTTCCATATCCCTTGGAGATGCTTCCTTCTGTTCTAGCACGGTTATGAACATATTTCTTTAAGACTCCCATGAACCTCTCAAAGGGGAACATATTGTGCAGAAATACCGGACCGAGAATGGCAATCTCTTCCACTAGATGAACCAGGAGATGCGTCATAATATTGAAGAAGGATGGTGGGAACACCAATTCAAAACTAACAAGACATTGTACCACATCCTTCTGTAACCTTGGCAGAATATCTGGATTGATTACCTTCTGAGATATTGCATTGAGGAATGCACACAGCTTCACAATGGGTACTCGAACATTTTCCGGTAGAAGCCCCCTCAATGCAATCGGAAGCAACTGCGTCATAATCACGTGACAGTCATGAGACTTCAGGTTTTGGAACTTTTTCTCTGCCATATTTATTATCCCCTTTATATTAGATGAGAAGCCCGACGGCACCTTGATACTGTAAAGGACTTCAAAAAAGATTTCCTTCTCTTCTTTGGTAAGAGCATAGCTGGCACGATTAAGTGACGCCCTTTATCCGTCTTGTTATCTGTATGCATGTTCTTTGGGTCTTTCATAATTTGTTGGTCCTCCCGTGCTTCAGGTGTATCTTTTGTCTTCCCATACACGCCTAGGAATCCTAGCAGGTTCACGCAGAGATTCTTCGTCACGTGCATCACGTCGATTGAAGAGCGGACACGCAGGACTTTCCAATATGGCAGCTCCCAAAATATAGATTTCTTCTTCCACATGGGTGCGTGACCTTTAGCGACGTCGTTCGGAACTGATTGACCGCCGGGACCCTTTCCAAAGATTACTTCTATGTCCTTGACCATACCAAATACATCATCACCAGCAGGGAGTTCAGGCTTCTTCCGGTGATCTGCCTCACCTTTGAAATGCTTGCCTTTCTTTCTTACGGGATGATTGGTCGGAAGAAATCGTCGATTCGCCAGGTACACAACCTTCTTGCATTTATGCAAATATGTACCTTCGGTCTTATCTAAAAAGTGGGTGCATGCCTTATATCCTTTGTTTGTCTGTCCTGAAAGGTTACTAAGAGCAGGCCAATCATTGATGGTTACGAATAACAACCCTCGTAGATTAAATGGCTCCTGTTTGTTCTCATCCCACGCACGTACACTTGGTTTGCCCCACAACTGTAAGAGTTCTTCAACTAATGGCCTAAGGTACACATCAATGTCGTTGCCCGGTTGCTTCGGGCCTTGGATGAGCACTGGCATCATAATGAACTTACGCTTCATGCACAACCAAGGAGGCAGGTTGTAGATACAAAGAGTCACGGGCCAGGTGCTGTGACTGCAACTCTGCTCCCCAAAAGGATTCATGCCATCCGTACTTAGACCAAACCATAAGTTCCTTGCGTCACCTGCAAAGTCTGGGAAGTCTCTCTCGATTTTTCTCCACTGTGACCCATCAGCAGGGTGTCTCAACTCCCCGTCTTTCTTACGGTCTTCTTTGTGCCATCGCAACAACCTGGCATGCTCTTTGTTTCTGAAAATGCGTTTCAACCTTGGTATTATAGGAGCATACCACATAACCTTAGCAGGAACCCTCTTCCGGAGGGGCTCTCCCTCAACATCACCAGGGTCATCTCGTCTGATCTTATACCGCAACGCGTTGCATACCGGGCATTTATCTAAATTCTCATACTCCTTACCGCGGTAGAGGATGCAGTCATTAATGCATGCATGTATCTTTTGCACATCTAATCCCAGAGGACAGAGAGTCTTCTTTGCTTCGTAGGTACTCTCGGGAAGTTCGTTATGTTTTGGAAACTTCGGCTTCATTATTTTCAGCATCTTTTCAAATGAGGAGTCAGTTAGACCACACTCTGCCTTCCATCGCAACAATTCCAGTGTGGTACCGAGCTTTGTGCTGCCATCTTCACAATTTGGGTACAACAATTTCTTGTGATCTTCTAACATGCCCTCTAACTTCAACTTCTCATTTTCTGTTTCACAGTCTCGCTTTGCATCAGAAATGACCCTACCAAGTTCATCAGCCGGCTCATCTGATGCCCGTTCTTCACCTTTTTCCTCTCCATTGTCTTCCATTGCAGTATCACTGTATTCAGGAAACATATGATGATAGTTGTTATCATCATCTTCTTCTTGACCATCTTCCATCATAACCCCTCTTTCCCCGTGCTTGGTCCAGCAATTATAGTTGGGCATGAAACCTTTGATAATCAGGTGGCCGCGAATGATTTTCGAGGAAGAGTACTCCTTGTTGTTCCGACATTGAACACATGGACAACGTATAAATCCATTCTCTTTGTTTGCCGTAGCCACATCGATAAATTTATCCACGCCTTTGATATACCCGGCTACCCGCCGGTCACCGTACATCCATTCCCGACCGTTCATCTGCATCATATAAGTAAGTTTATCAAAAACCAGGACATCATAAATAGTGAAATAACCAATTCACACCGACACATGAATTGTATCAATGACCTAGAAAAGATAAGATTGCTAACCTCGATCGAGGGAAATAAAGAGGAGAAAGCTCAAGTGCGTCTCGGACACCTTCTATATTTTTGTTCTATGAGAAATTCAACGGGATTTTTCACTCAAACATTTCAACAAACACCTTCAATGCATGCATGAGAAAAAACTAGCACACACCCTCACACCTTACACCATTCGAAAAAACAGAGTGGAGGCAGAGGGGGCTGGGGCGTTGCATTTATAGAGGGCAAGGGGTCTTTAGTCCCGGTTGGAGCCAGCAACCGGGACTAAAGGTGCGTGCCACGCCACGTGGCTGTGGCCAAACCTTTAGTCCCGGTTGGTGGCTCCAACCGGGACGTATTCCCCCTTACCAACCGGGACGCATGCCCCCTGGCCCCGTGCCCGCTCCAACCGGGACGCGTGCCAGCATTAGTCCCGGTTGGTGGCGCAACCGGGACTAATGCTCCGAGGGGTCGCGAACGGATGGCCCTTTTTCCTCTAGTGTGCCTTATATGAATCTTATTCTCCGGACCATTCCGGAACCTCTCGTGATGTCCCGGATCCCATCCGAGCCTCCGAAAAATAAACTCATAAACCAATTATCCAATCTATCCTAGCGTCGAGACACGTTAAGTGTGTGACCCTGCGGGTTCGAGAATATGCAGACATGATCTTCTATCAATAATCAACAGCGGGGTATGGAAACCCATATTGACTCCCACACATTCATCGATGATCATATCGGATGAACCACGATGCCAGGATTCAACCAATCCCATATATATATTCCCTTCGTCACGCGATATTTTACTTGCTCGAGATTTGATCGTCGGTATCGTCATACCTAGTTCAATCTCGTTCACAGCAAGTACTTTACTCGTTCCGTAATCCGATATCACTTCGTTATTAACTCCTTAACCACATGCTTGCAAGCGGTGTTGATATCGATTACCGAGTGGGCCCGAAGTATATCTCTCCGACTTGGGAGGGACAAATCCCATCTCGATACATACAACCCAACAGGTACTTTCCGATCACCTGAGAGACACATTTATGATCACCCTCTCATAGGATGACGTTTGATGACCTCAAAGCTTTCTTCCGATACCAGGGATTTGCATTATCTCATGGTCTAAGGAATACAATATTTGACATAGGAAAAGCTTCGCAAAGACGAACACGATGACACGATCTAATTGCTTCGCTTAGTTTGGGTCTGTCCATCACATCATTCTCCCAATGATATGATCTCATTATCAATTGACAACTCATGTCTATGGTTAGGAAACCTTAACCATCATTGATCAATGAGCTAGTCCATAGAGGCGTACTAGGGACACGGTGTTGTTCACAAACCACACAAGTATTAAAGTTTCCGCTTAATACAATTCTAGCATGGAATATAAACTTTATCATGAACAAGAATTATAATAATAACATCTTTATTATTGCCTCTAGGGCATAATTCCAACAGTCTCCCACTTGCACTAGAGTCAATAATCTAGTTTACATTTGGAAACAATCTCACACCCATGGCACTGAGGTGCTGATCATGTTTTACACGTGGAAGAGGTTTAGTCCATAAAACACGAAAACTGCGAGTTTTTGGTCCTAACTCTCAAACATGTATTGGGTCTTACGGTCGTTGTAAATCTTCCCTGTACCCCAAAACTGTGGGCAATATCTCATGAAAACGGTCGTAAAACGCGATAACCGTGAGTTTTTGGTCGTCACTCTCAAACATGTATCGGGTCTTACTATCATTATAAATCTCCCTGGAACCCAAAAATTATGGACAATAGCTCACGAAAATGTCCATAAAACACGAGAACGATGAGTTTTTTGTCACAACTCTCAAACACGTATCAAGTCTTATGTTCGTTGTAAATATCCCTGGAATGCGAAAACTATGGGCAATAACTCTTAAACTTGCATCGGGTCTTACGAACTATGAAATTGCCTTGGAACGCCAAAAAAATGGGCAATAGCTCATGAAAACGTCCATAAAATGCAAAAACTGCGAGTTTTTGGTCCTAACTCTCAAACATGTATTGGGTCTTACGGACGTTGTAAATCTCCCCTATACCCCAAAATTGTGGGCAATAGCTCATGAAAATGGTCGTAAAACGCGATAACCGTGAGTTTTTGGTCGTCACTCTCAAACATGTATCGGGTCTTACTGTCATGATAAATCTCCCTAGAACCCAAAAATTGTGGGCAATAGCTCACGAAAATGTCCATAAAACGCGAGAACGATGAGTTTTTTGTCACAACTCTCAAACATGTATCAAGTCTTATGTTTGTTGTAAATATCCCTGGAATGCAAAAACTATGGGCAATAGTTCACGAAAACGGCCATAAAACGAGTGAACTGCGAGTTTTTGTCCTAACTCTCAAACATGTATCGATTCCTTAGGTCGTTGTAAATCGTAGTGAAACCCCAAAACTGTGGGTAATATCCCATGAAAATGCCCATAAAACATGAAAACGATGATTTTTCGGTCATAACTCTCAAACATGTATCGGGTCTTACAATCATTCTAAATCTCCCTAGAACACCAAAACAGTGGGCAATAGCTCACAAAAACGTTCGTAAAACACGAAAACAACCAGTTTTTGTTCATAACTCTCAACCATGTATCGAGTCTTACGAGCCATACAAATCGCCATGGAACCCCAAAAATGTGGGCAACAGCTCATGAAAATGGCCATAAAACGCGAAACCTACGGGTTTTTGGTCCTCGCTCTCAAACATGTATCGGGTCTTATGGGCCATGCAAATTGCCCTAGAAACCCAAAAAGCTAGGCACTAGCTCATGAAAACGGCCATAAAACGCGAAAACTACGAGTTTCTGGTCCTAACTCTCAAACATATATCGGGTCTTATGGCGGTTGCAAATAACCCCTGAACCCCAAAACTGTGGGCAATAACTCATGAAAACGGTCGTAAAACGTGATAACCGCAAATTTTTGGTCGTAACTCTCAAACATGTATCGGGATTTACGATCGTTGTAAATTGCCCTGAAATCCCAAAACTGTGTGCAATAGCTCATGAAAATAGCCATAAAACGCGAAAACGATGAGTTTTTGGTCATAACTCTCAAACATGTAACAGGTCTTACTGTTGTTATAAATCTCCCTGGAACCCTAAAATTGTGGGCAATATCTCATGAAAACGGCCATATAATGCGAAACTTCGAGTTTTTGGTTCTAACTCTCAAACATGTATAGGGTTTTACGGGCCATGCAAATCGCCCTAGAAACCCAAAACAATGGGAAATAGGTCATGAAAACGACCATAAAACGCGAAAACGATAAGTTTTTGGTCCTAACTCCTAAACTTGCATCGGGTCTTACGAACTATGAAATTGCCTTGGAACTCCAAAACAATGGGCAATAGCTCATGAAAACGGCCATAAAATGCAAAAACTGCGAGTTTTTGGTCCTAACTCTCAAACATGTATTGGGTCTTACGGCCGTTGTAAATCTCCCCTGTACCCCAAAACTGTGGGCAATAGCTCATGAAAACGGTCGTAAAACGCGATAACCGTGAGTTTTTGGTCGTCACTCTAAAACATGTATCGCGTCTTACTGTCATGATAAATCTCCCTGGAACCCAAAAATTGTGGGCAATAGCTCACGAAAATGTCCATAAAACGCGAGAACGATGAGTTTTTTGTCACAACTCTCAAACACGTATCAAGTCTTATGTTCGTTGTAAATATCCCTGGAATGCGAAAACTATGGGCAATAGTTCACGAAAACGGCCATAAAACGAGTGAACTGGGAGTTTTTGGTCCTAACACTCAAACATGTATCGATTCGTTAGGTCGTTGTAAATCGTAGTGAAACCCCAAAACTGTGGGTAATATCCCATGAAAATTCCCATAAAACATGAAAACGATGATTTTTCGGTCATAACACTCAAACATGTATCGGGTCTTACAATCATTCTAAATCTCCCTAGAACACCAAAACTGTGGGCAATAGCTCACAAAAACGTTCGTAAAACGCGAAAATAACCAGTTTTTGTTTATAACTCTCAACCATGTATCGAGTCTTACGAGCCATACAAATCGCCATGGGACCCCAAAAATGTGGGCAACAGCTCATGAAAATGGCCATGAAACGCGAAACCTACGATTTTTTGGTCCTCGCTCTCAAACATGTATCGGGTCTTATGGGCCATGCCAATTGCCCTAGAAACCCAAAAACTAGGCACTAGCTCATGAAAACGGCCATAAAACGCGAAAACTACGAGTTTCTGGTCCTAACTCTCAAACATATATCGGGTCTTATGGCCGTTGCAAATAACACTTCAACCCCAAAACTGTGGGCAATAACTCATGAAAACGGTCGTAAAATGTGATAACCGTGAGTTTTTGGTCGTAACTCTCAAACATGTACCGGGACTTACGATCGTTGTAAATTGCCCTGAAATCCCAAAACTGTGTGCAATAGCTCATGGAAATAGCCATAAAACGCGAAAACGATGAGTTTTTGGTCATAACTCTCAAACATGTATCAGGTCTTACTGTTGTTATAAATCTCCCTGGAACCCTAAAATTGTGGGCAATATCTCATGAAAACTGCCATAAAATGCGAAACTTCGAGTTTTTGGTCCTAACTCTCAAACATGTATAGGGTTTTACGGGCCATGCAAATCGCCATAGAAACCCAAAACAATGGGCAATAGGTCATGAAAACGACCATAAAACGCGAAAATGGTAAGTTTTTGGTCCCAACTCTTAAACTTGCATCGGGTCTTACGAACTATGAAATTGCCTTGGAACTCCAAAACAATGGGCAATAGCTCATGAAAACGGCCATAAAATGCAAAAACTGCGAGTTTTTGGTCCTAACTCTCAAACATGTATTGGGTCTTATGGCCGTTGTAAATCTCCCCTGTACCCCAAAACTGTGGGCAATACCTCATGAAAACGGTCGTAAAACGCGATAACCGTGAGTTTTTGGTCGTCACTCTCAAACATGTATCGGGTCTTAATGTCATGATAAATCTCCCAGGAACCCAAAAATTGTGGGCAATAGCTCACGAAAATGTCCATAAAACGCGAGAACGATGAGTTTTTTGTCACAACTCTCAAACACGTATCAAGTATTATGTTCGTTGTAAATATCCCTGGAATGCGAAAACTATGGGCAATAGTTCACGAAAACGGCCATAAAACGAGTGAACTGCGAGTTTTTGGTTCTAACTCTCAAACATGTATCGATTCGTTAGGTCGTTGTAAATCATGGTGAAACCCCAAAACTGTGGGTAATATCCCATGAAAATGCCCATAAAACATGAAAATGATGATTTTTCGGTCATAACTCTCAAACATGTATCGGGTCTTACAATCATTCTAAATCTCCCTAGAACACCAAAACAGTGGGCAATAGCTCACAAAAACGTTCGTAAAACGCGAAAACAACCAGTTTTTGTTCATAACTCTCAACATTGTATCGAGTGTTACGAGCCATACAAATCGCCATGGAACCCCAAAAATGTGGGCAACAGCTCATGAAAATGGCCATAAAACGCGAAACCTATGGGTTTTTGGTCCTCGCTCTCAAACATGTATCGGGTCTTATGGGCCATGCAAATTGCCCTAGAAACCCAAAAAACTAGGCACTAGCTCATGAAAACGGCCATAAAACGCAAAAACTACGAGTTTCTAGTCCTAACTCTCAAACATATATCGGGTCTTATGGCCGTTGCAAATAACCCCTGAACCCCAAAACTGTGGGCAATAACTCATGAAAACGGTTGTAAAACGTGATAATCGTGAGTTTTTGGTTGTAACTCTCAAACATGTATCGGGACTTACGATCGTTGTAAATTGCCCTGAAATCCCAAAACTGTGTGCAATAGCTCATGAAAATAGCCATAAAACGCGAAAATGATGAGTTTTTGGTCATAACTCTCAAACATGTGTCAGGTCTTACTGTTGTTATAAATCTCCCCGGAACCCTAAAATTGTGGGCAATATCTCATGAAAACGGCCATAAAATGCGAAACTTTGAGTTTTTGGTTCTAACTCTCAAACATGTATAGGGTTTTACGGGCCATGCAAATCGCCCTAGAAACCCAAAACAATGGGAAATAGGTCACGAAAACGACCATAAAACGCGAAAACGATAAGTTTTTGGTCCTAACTCTTAAACTTGCATCGGGTCTTACGAACTATGAAATTGCCTTGGAACTCCAAAACAATGGGCAATAGCTCATGAAACGGCCATAAAATGCAAAAACTGCGAGTTTTTGGTCCTAACTCTTAAACTTGCATCGGGTCTTACGAACTATGAAATTGCCTTGGAACGCCAAAACAATGGGCAATAGCTCATGAAAACGTCCATAAAATGCAAAAACTGTGAGTTTTTGGTCCTAACTCTCAAACATGTATTGGGTCTTACGGACGTTGTAAATCTCCCCTATACCCCAAAATTGTGGGCAATAGCTCATGAAAATGGTCGTAAAACGCGATAACCGTGAGTTTTTGGTCGTCACTCTCACACATGTATCGGGTCTTACTGTCATGATAAATCTCCCTAGAACCCAAAAATTGTGGGCAATAGCTCACGAAAATGTCCATAAAACGCGAGAACGATGAGTTTTTTGTCACAACTCTCAAACATGTATCAAGTCTTATGTTTGTTGTAAATATCCCTGGAATGCGAAAACTATGGGCAATAGTTCACGAAAACGGCCATAAAACGAGTGAACTGCGAGTTTTTGTCCTAACTCTCAAACATGTATCGATTCCTTAGGTCGTTGTAAATCGTAGTGAAACCCCAAAACTGTGGGTAATATCCCATGAAAATACCCATAAAACATGAAAACGATGATTTTTCGGTCATAACTCTCAAACATGTATCGGGTCTTACAATCATTCTAAATCTCCCTAGAACACCAAAACAGTGGGCAATAGCTCACAAAAACGTTCGTAAAACACGAAAACAACCAGTTTTTGTTCATAACTCTCAACCATGTATCGAGTCTTACGAGCCATACAAATCGCCATGGAACCCCAAAAATGTGGGCAACAGCTCATGAAAATGGCCATAAAACGCGAAACCTATGGGTTTTTGGTCCTCGCTCTCAAACATGTATCGGGTCTTATGGGCCATGCAAATTGCCCTAGAAACCCAAAAAACTAGGCACTAGCTCATGAAAACGGCCATAAAACGCGAAAACTACGAGTTTCTGGTCCTAACTCTCAAACATATATCGGGTCTTATGGCGGTTGCAAATAACCCCTGAACCCCAAAACTGTGGGCAATAACTCATGAAAACGGTCGTAAAACGTGATAACCGCAAATTTTTGGTCGTAACTCTCAAACATGTATCGGGATTTACGATCGTTGTAAATTGCCCTGAAATCCCAAAACTGTGTGCAATAGCTCATGAAAATAGCCATAAAACGCGAAAACGATGAGTTTTTGGTCATAACTCTCAAACATGTAACAGGTCTTACTGTTGTTATAAATCTCCCTGGAACCCTAAAATTGTGGGCAATATCTCATGAAAACGGCCATATAATGCGAAACTTCGAGTTTTTGGTTCTAACTCTCAAACATGTATAGGGTTTTACGGGCCATGCAAATCGCCCTAGAAACCCAAAACAATGGGCAATAGGTCATGAAAACGACCATAAAACGCGAAAACGATAAGTTTTTGGTCCTAACTCCTAAACTTGCATCGGGTCTTACGAACTATGAAATTGCCTTGGAACTCCAAAACAATGGGCAATAGCTCATGAAAACGGCCATAAAATGCAAAAACTGCGAGTTTTTGGTCCTAACTCTCAAACATGTATTGGGTCTTACGGCCGTTGTAAATCTCCCCTGTACCCCAAAACTGTGGGCAATAGCTCATGAAAACGGTCGTAAAACGCGATAACCGTGAGTTTTTGGTCGTCACTCTAAAACATGTATCGCGTCTTACTGTCATGATAAATCTCCCTGGAACCCAAAAATTGTGGGCAATAGCTCACGAAAATGTCCATAAAACGCGAGAACGATGAGTTTTTTGTCACAACTCTCAAACATGTATCAAGTCTTATGTTCGTTGTAAATATCCCTGGAATGCGAAAACTATGGGCAATAGTTCAGGAAAACGGCCATAAAACGAGTGAACTGGGAGTTTTTGGTCCTAACACTCAAACATGTATCGATTCGTTAGGTCGTTGTAAATCGTAGTGAAACCCCAAAACTGTGGGTAATATCCCATGAAAATTCCCATAAAACATGAAAACGATGATTTTTTGGTCATAACACTCAAACATGTATCGGGTCTTACAATCATTCTAAATCTCCCTAGAAGACCAAAACTGTGGGCAATAGCTCACAAAAACGTTCGTAAAACGCGAAAATAACCAGTTTTTGTTTATAACTCTCAACCATGTATCGAGTCTTACGAGCCATACAAATCGCCATGGGACCCCAAAAATGTGGGCAACAGCTCATGAAAATGGCCATGAAACGCGAAACCTACGGTTTTTTGGTCCTCGCTCTCAAACATGTATCGGGTCTTATGGGCCATGCCAATTGCCCTAGAAACCCAAAAAACTAGGCACTAGCTCATGAAAACGGCCATAAAACGCGAAAACTACGAGTTTCTGGTCCTAACTCTCAAACATATATCGGGTCTTATGGCCGTTGCAAATAACACTTCAACCCCAAAACTGTGGGCAATAACTCATGAAAACGGTCGTAAAATGTGATAACCGTGAGTTTTTGGTCGTAACTCTCAAACATGTACCGGGACTTACGATCGTTGTAAATTGCCCTGAAATCCCAAAACTGTGTGCAATAGCTCATGGAAATAGCCATAAAACGCGAAAACGATGAGTTTTTGGTCATAACTCTCAAACATGTATCAGGTCTTACTGTTGTTATAAATCTCCCTGGAACCCTAAAATTGTGGGCAATATCTCATGAAAACTGCCATAAAATGCGAAACTTCGAGTTTTTGGTCCTAACTCTCAAACATGTATAGGGTTTTACGGGCCATGCAAATCGCCATAGAAACCCAAAACAATGGGCAATAGGCCATGAAAACGACCATAAAACGCGAAAATGGTAAGTTTTTGGTCCCAACTCTTAAACTTGCATCGGGTCTTACGAACTATGAAATTGCCTTGGAACTCCAAAACAATGGGCAATAGCTCATGAAAACGGCCATAAAATGCAAAAACTGCGAGTTTTTGGTCCTAACTCTCAAACATGTATTGGGTCTTATGGCCGTTGTAAATCTCCCCTGTACCCCAAAACTGTGGGCAATACCTCATGAAAACGGTCGTAAAACGCGATAACCGTGAGTTTTTGGTCGTCACTCTCAAACATGTATCGGGTCTTAATGTCATGATAAATCTCCCAGGAACCCAAAAATTGTGGGCAATAGCTCACGAAAATGTCCATAAAACGCGAGAACGATGAGTTTTTTTGTCACAACTCTCAAACACGTATCAAGTATTATGTTCGTTGTAAATATCCCTGGAATGCGAAAACTATGGGCAATAGTTCACGAAAACGGCCATAAAACGAGTGAACTGCGAGTTTTTGGTTCTAACTCTCAAACATGTATCGATTCGTTAGGTCGTTGTAAATCGTGGTGAAACCCCAAAACTGTGGGTAATATCCCATGAAAATGCCCATAAAACATGAAAATGATGATTTTTCGGTCATAACTCTCAAACATGTATCGGGTCTTACAATCATTCTAAATCTCCCTAGAACACCAAAACAGTGGGCAATAGCTCACAAAAACGTTCGTAAAACGCGAAAACAACCAGTTTTTGTTCATAACTCTCAACATTGTATCGAGTGTTACGAGCCATACAAATCGCCATGGAACCCCAAAAATGTGGGCAACAGCTCATGAAAATGGCCATAAAACGCGAAACCTATGGGTTTTTGGTCCTCGCTCTCAAACATGTATCGGGTCTTATGGGCCATGCAAATTGCCCTAGAAACCCAAAAAACTAGGCACTAGCTCATGAAAACGGCCATAAAACGCAAAAACTACGAGTTTCTGGTCCTAACTCTCAAACATATATCGGGTCTTATGGCCGTTGCAAATAACCCCTGAACCCCAAAACTGTGGGCAATAACTCATGAAAACGGTTGTAAAACGTGATAATCGTGAGTTTTTGGTTGTAACTCTCAAACATGTATCGGGACTTACGATCGTTGTAAATTGCCCTGAAATCCCAAAACTGTGTGCAATAGCTCATGAAAATAGCCATAAAACGCGAAAATGATGAGTTTTTGGTCATAACTCTCAAACATGTGTCAGGTCTTACTGTTGTTATAAATCTCCCCGGAACCCTAAAATTGTGGGCAATATCTCATGAAAACGGCCATAAAATGCGAAACTTTGAGTTTTTGGTTCTAACTCTCAAACATGTATAGGGTTTTACGGGCCATGCAAATCGCCCTAGAAACCCAAAACAATGGGAAATAGGTCACGAAAACGACCATAAAACGCGAAAACGATAAGTTTTTGGTCCTAACTCTTAAACTTGCATCGGGTCTTACGAACTATGAAATTGCCTTGGAACTCCAAAACAATGGGCAATAGCTCATGAAACGGCCATAAAATGCAAAAACTGCGAGTTTTTGGTCCTAACTCTTAAACTTGCATCGGGTCTTACGAACTATGAAATTGCCTTGGAACGCCAAAACAATGGGCAATAGCTCATGAAAACGTCCATAAAATGCAAAAACTGTGAGTTTTTGTTCCTAACTCTCAAACATGTATTGGGTCTTACGGACGTTGTAAATCTCCCCTATACCCCAAAATTGTGGGCAATAGCTCATGAAAATGGTCGTAAAACGCGATAACCGTGAGTTTTTGGTCGTCACTCTCACACATGTATCGGGTCTTACTGTCATGATAAATCTCCCTAGAACCCAAAAATTGTGGGCAATAGCTCACGAAAATGTCCATAAAACGCGAGAACGATGAGTTTTTTGTCACAACTCTCAAACATGTATCAAATCTTATGTTTGTTGTAAATATCCCTGGAATGCGAAAACTATGGGCAATAGTTCACGAAAACGGCCATAAAACGAGTGAACTGCGAGTTTTTGTCCTAACTCTCAAACATGTATCGATTCCTTAGGTCGTTGTAAATCGTAGTGAAACCCCAAAACTGTGGGTAATATCCCATGAAAATACCCATAAAACATGAAAACGATGATTTTTCGGTCATAACTCTCAAACATGTATCGGGTCTTACAATCATTCTAAATCTCCCTAGAACACCAAAACAGTGGGCAATAGCTCACAAAAACGTTCGTAAAACACGAAAACAACCAGTTTTTGTTCATAACTCTCAACCATGTATCGAGTCTTACGAGCCATACAAATCGCCATGGAACCCCAAAAATGTGGGCAACAGCTCATGAAAATGGCCATAAAACGCGAAACCTACGGGTTTTTGGTCCTCGCTCTCAAACATGTATCGGGTCTTATGGGCCATGCAAATTGCCCTAGAAACCCAAAAAACTAGGCACTAGCTCATGAAAACGGCCATAAAACGCGAAAACTACGAGTTTCTGGTCCTAACTCTCAAACATATATCGGGTCTTATGGCGGTTGCAAATAACCCCTGAACCCCAAAACTGTGGGCAATAACTCATGAAAACGGTCCTAAAACGTGATAACCGCAAGTTTTTGGTCGTAACTCTCAAACATGTATCGGGATTTACGATCGTTGTAAATTGCCCTGAAATCCCAAAACTGTGTGCAATAGCTCATGAAAATAGCCATAAAACGCGAAAACGATGAGTTTTTGGTCATAAGTCTCAAACATGTATCAGGTCTTACTGTTGTTATAAATCTCCCTGGAACCCTAAAATTGTGGGCAATATCTCATGAAAACGGCCATATAATGCGAAACTTCGAGTTTTTGGTTCTAACTCTCAAACATGTATAGGGTTTTACGGGCCATGCAAATCGCCCTAGAAACCCAAAACAATGGGCAATAGGTCATGAAAACGACCATAAAACGCGAAAACGATAAGTTTTTGGTCCTAACTCCTAAACTTGCATCGGGTCTTACGAACTATGAAATTGCCTTGGAACTCCAAAACAATGGGCAATAGCTCATGAAAACGGCCATAAAATGCAAAAACTCCGAGTTTTTGGTCCTAACTCTCAAACATGTATTGGGTCTTACGGCCGTTGTAAATCTCCCCTGTACCCCAAAAATGTGGGCAATAGCTCATGAAAACGGTCGTAAAACGCGATAACCGTGAGTTTTTGGTCGTCACTCTAAAACATGTATCGCGTCTTACTGTCATGATAAATCTCCCTGGAACCCAAAAATTGTGGGCAATAGCTCACGAAAATGTCCATAAAACGCGAGAACGATGAGTTTTTTGTCACAACTCTCAAACACGTATCAAGTCTTATGTTCGTTGTAAATATCCCTGGAATGCGAAAACTATGGGCAATAGTTCACGAAAACGGCCATAAAACGAGTGAACTGGGAGTTTTTGGTCCTAACACTCAAACATGTATCGATTCGTTAGGTCGTTGTAAATCGTAGTGAAACCCCAAAACTGTGGGTAATATCCCATCAAAATTCCCATAAAACATGAAAACGATAATTTTTCGGTCATAACACTCAAACATGTATCGGGTCTTACAATCATTCTAAATCTCCCTAGAACACCAAAACTGTGGGCAATAGCTCACAAAAACGTTCGTAAAACGCGAAAATAACCAGTTTTTGTTTATCACTCTCAACCATGTATCGAGTCTTACGAGCCATACAAATCGCCATGGAACCCCAAAAATGTGGGCAACAGCTCATGAAAATGGCCATGAAACGCGAAACCTACGGTTTTTTGGTCCTCGCTCTCAAACATGTATCGGGTCTTATGGGCCATGCCAATTGCCCTAGAAACCCAAAAAACTAGGCACTAGCTCATGAAAACGGCCATAAAACGCGAAAACTACGAGTTTCTGGTCCTAACTCTCAAACATATATCGGGTCTTATGGACGTTGCAAATAACACTTCAACCCCAAAACTGTGGGCAATAACTCATGAAAACGGTCGTAAAATGTGATAACCGTGAGTTTTTCGTCGTAACTCTCAAACATGTATCGGGACTTACGATCGTTGTAAATTGCCCTGAAATCCCAAAACTGTGTGCAATAGCTCATGGAAATAGCCATAAAACGCGAAAACGATGAGTTTTTGGTCATAACTCTCAAACATGTATCAGGTCTTACTGTTGTTATAAATCTCCCTGGAACCCTAAAATTGTGGGCAATATCTCATGAAAACTGCCATAAAATGCGAAACTTCGAGTTTTTGGTCCTAACTCTCAAACATGTATAGGGTTTTACGGGCCATGCAAATCGCCATAGAAACCCAAAACAATGGGCAATAGGTCATGAAAACGACCATAAAACGCGAAAATGGTAAGTTTTTGGTCCCAACTCTTAAACTTGCATCGGGTCTTACGAACTATGAAATTGCCTTGGAACTCCAAAACAATGGGCAATAGCTCATGAAAACGGCCATAAAATGCAAAAACTGCGAGTTTTTGGTCCTAACTCTCAAACATGTATTGGGTCTTATGGCCGTTGTAAATCTCCCCTGTACCCCAAAACGGATGTAAAACGCGATAACCGTGAGTTTTTGGTCGTCACTCTCAAACATGTATCGGGTCTTAATGTCATGATAAATCTCCCAGGAACCCAAAAATTGTGGGCAATAGCTCACGAAAATGTCCATAAAACGCGAGAACGATGAGTTTTTTGTCACAACTCTCAAACACGTATCAAGTCTTATATTCGTTGTAAATATCCCTGGAATGCGAAAACTATGGGCAATAGTTCACGAAAACGGCCATAAAACGAGTGAACTGCGAGTTTTTGGTCCTAACTCTCAAACATGTATCGATTCGTTAGGTCGTTGTAAATCGTGGTGAAACCCCAAAACTGTGGGTAATATCCCATGAAAATGCCCATAAAACATGAAAATGATGATTTTTTGGTCATAACTCTCAAACATGTATCGGGTCTTACAATCATTCTAAATCTCCCTAGAACACCAAAACAGTGGGCAATAGCTCACAAAAACGTTCGTAAAACGCGAAAACAACCAGTTTTTGTTCATAACTCTCAACATGTATCGAGTGTTACGAGCCATACAAATCGCCATGGAACCCCAAAAATGTGGGCAACAGCTCATGAAAATGGCCATAAAACGCGAAACCTATGGGTTTTTGGTCCTCGCTCTCAAACATGTATCGGGTCTTATGGGCCATGCAAATTGCCCTAGAAACCCAAAAAACTAGGCACTAGCTCATGAAAACGGCCATAAAACGCAAAAACTACGAGTTTCTGGTCCTAACTCTCAAACATATATCTGGTCTTATGGCGGTTGCAAATAACCCCTGAACCCCAAAACTGTGGGCAATAACTCATGAAAACGGTCGTAAAACGTGATAACCGCAAGTTTTTGGTCGTAACTCTCAAACATGTATCGGGACTTACGATCGTTGTAAATTGCCCTGAAATCCCAAAACTGTGTGCAATAGCTCATGAAAATAGCCATAAAACGCGAAAATGATGAGTTTTTGGTCATAACTCTCAAACATGTGTCAGGTCTTACTGTTGTTATAAATCTCCCCGGAACCCTAAAATTGTGGGCAATATCTCATGAAAACGTCCATAAAATGCCAAACTTTGAGTTTTTGGTTCTAACTCTCAAACATGTATAGGGTTTTACGGGCCATGCAAATCGCCCTAGAAACCCAAAACAATGGGAAATAGGTCACGAAAACGACCATAAAACGCGAAAACGATAAGTTTTTGGTCCTAACTCTTAAACTTGCATCGGGTCTTACGAACTATGAAATTGCCTTGGAACTCCAAAACAATGGGCAATAGCTCATGAAAACGTCCATAAAATGCAAAAACTGTGAGTTTTTGGTCCTAACTCTCAAACATGTATTGGGTCTTACGGCCGTTGTAAATCTCCCCTATACCCAAAACTGTGGGCAATAGCTCATGAAAATGGTCGTAAAACGCGATAACCGTGAGTTTTTGGTCGTCACTCTCACACATGTATCGGGTCTTACTGTCATGATAAATCTCCCTAGAACCCAAAAATTGTGGGCAATAGCTCACGAAAATGTCCATAAAACGCGAGAGAACGATGAGTTTTTTTGTCACAACTCTCAAACACGTATCAAGTCTTATGTTTGTTGTAAATATCCCTGGAATGCGAAAACTATGGGCAATAGTTCACGAAAACGGCCATAAAACGAGTGAACTGCGAGTTTTTGGTCCTAACTCTCAAACATGTATCGATTCGTTAGGTCGTTGTAAATCGTAGTGAAACCCCAAAACTGTGGGTAATATCCCATGAAAATGCCCATAAAACATGAAAACGATGATTTTTCGGTCATAACTCTCAAACATGTATCGGGTCTTACAATCATTCTAAATCTCCCTAGAACACCAAAACAGTGGGCAATAGCTCACAAAAACGTTCGTAAAACACGAAAACAACCAGTTTTTGTTCATAACTCTCAACCATGTATCGAGTCTTACGAGCCATACAAATCGCCATGGAACCCCAAAAATGTGGGCAACAGCTCATGAAAATGGCCATAAAACGCGAAACCTACGGGTTTTTGGTCCTCGCTCTCAAACATGTATCGGGTCTTATGGGCCATGCAAATTGCCCTAGAAACCCAAAAACTAGGCACTAGCTCATGAAAACGGCCATAAAACGCGAAAACTACGAGTTTCTGGTCCTAACTCTCAAACATATATCGGGTCTTATGGCCGTTGCAAATAACCCTGAACCCCAAAATTGTGGGCAATAACTCATGAAAACGGTCGTAAAACGTGATAACCGCAAGTTTTTGGTCGTAACTCTCAAACATGTATCGGGATTTACGATCGTTGTAAATTGCCCTGAAATCCCAAAACTGTGTGCAATAGCTCATGAAAATAGCCATAAAACGTGAAAACGATGAGTTTTTGGTCATAACTCTCAAACATGTATCAGGTCTTACTGTTGTTATAAATCTCCCTGGAACCCTAAAATTGTGGGCAATATCTCATGAAAACGGCCATATAATGCGAAACTTCGATTTTTTGGTTCTAACTCTCAAACATGTATAGGGTTTTACGGGCCATGCAAATCGCCCTAGAAACCCAAAACAATGGGCAATAGGTCATGAAAACGACCATAAAACGCGAAAACGATAAGTTTTTTTGGTCCTAACTCTTAAACTTGCATCGGGTCTTACGAACTATGAATTGCCTTGGAACTCCAAAACAATGGGCAATAGCTCATGAAAATCGGCCATAAAAGGCAAAAACTCCGAGTTTTTGGTCCTAACTCTCAAAACATGTATTGGGTCTTACGGCCGGTGTAAATCTCCCCCTGTAACCCCAAAAATGTGGGCAACAGCTCATGAAAATGGCCATAAAACGCGAAACCTACGGTTTTTTGGTCCTCGCTCTCAAGCATGTATCGGGTCTTATGGGCCATGCCAATTGCCCTAGAAACCCAAAAAACTAGGCACTAGCTCATGAAAACGGCCATAAAACGCGAAAACTACGAGTTTCTGGTCCTAACTCTCAAACATATATCGGGTCTTATGGCCGTTGCAAATAACACTTCAACCCCAAAACTGTGGGCAATAACTCATGAAAACGGTCGTAAAATGTGATAACCGTGAGTTTTTGGTCGTAACTCTCAACATGTACCGGGACTTACGATCGTTGTAAATTGCCCTGAAATCCCAAAACTGTGTGCAATAGCTCATGGAAATAGCCATAAAACGCGAAAACGATGAGTTTTTGGTCATAACTCTCAAACATGTATCAGGTCTTACTGTTGTTATAAATCTCCCTGGAACCCTAAAATTGTGGGCAATATCTCATGAAAACTGCCATAAAATGCGAAACTTCGAGTTTTTGGTCCTAACTCTCAAACATGTATAGGGTTTTACGGGCCATGCAAATCGCCATAGAAACCCAAAACAATGGGCAATAGGTCATGAAAACGACCATAAAACGCGAAAATGGTAAGTTTTTGGTCCCAACTCTTAAACTTGCATCGGGTCTTACGAACTATGAATTGCCTTGGAACTCCAAAACAATGGGCAATAGCTCATGAAAACGGCCATAAAATGCAAAAACTGCGAGTTTTTGGTCCTAACTCTCAAACATGTATTGGGTCTTACGGCCGTTGTAAATCTCCCCTGTACCCCAAAACTGTGGGCAATAGCTCATGAAAACGGTCGTAAAACGCGATAACCGTGAGTTTTTGGTCGTCACTCTCAAACATGTATCGGGTCTTACTGTCATGATAAATCTCCAGGAACCCAAAAATTGTGGGCAATAGCTCACGAAAATGTCCATAAAACGCGAGAACGATGAGTTTTTTGTCACAACTCTCAAACACGTATCAAGTCTTATGTTCGTTGTAAATATCCCTGGAATGCGAAAACTATGGGCAATAGTTCACGAAAACGGCCATAAAACGGGTGAACTGCGAGTTTTTGGTCCTAACTCTCAAACATGTATCGATTCGTTAGGTCGTTGTAAATCGTAGTGAAACCCCAAAACTGTGGGTAATATCCCATGAAAATGCCCATAAAACATGAAAACGATGATTTTTCGGTCATAACTCTCAAACATGTATCGGGTCTTACAATCATTCTAAATCTCCCTAGAACACCAAAACAGTGGGCAATAGCTCACAAAAACGTTCGTAAAACGCGAAAACAACCAGTTTTTGTTCATAACTCTCAACATTGTATCGAGTGTTACGAGCCATACAAATCGCCATGGAACCCCAAAATGTGGGCAACAGCTCATGAAAATGGCCATAAAACGCGAAACCTATGGGTTTTTGGTCCTCGCTCTCAAACATGTATCGGGTCTTATGGGCCATGCAAATTGCCCTAGAAACCCAAAAAACTAGGCACTAGCTCATGAAAACGGCCATAAAACGCGAAAACTACGAGTTTCTGGTCCTAACTCTCAAACATATATCGGGTCTTATGGCCGTTGCAAATAACACTTGAACCCCAAAACTGTGGGCAATAACTCATGAAAACGGTCGTAAAATGTGATAACCGTGAGTTTTTGGTCGTAACTCTCAAACATGTACCGGGACTTACGATCGTTGTAAATTGCCCTGAAATCCCAAAACTGTGTGCAATAGCTCATGAAAATAGCCATAAAACGCGAAAACGATGAGTTTTTGGTCATAACTCTCAAACATGTATCAGGTCTTACTGTTGTTATAAATCTCCCTGGAACCCTAAAATTGTGGGCAATATCTCATGAAAACGGCCATAAAATGCGAAACTTCGAGTTTTTGGTCCTAACTCTCAAACATGTATAGGGTTTTACGGGCCATGCAAATCGCCATAGAAACCCAAAACAATGGGCAATAGGTCATGAAAACGACCATAAAACGCGAAAATGGTAAGTTTTTGGTCCCAACTCTTAAACTTGCATCGGGTCTTACGAACTATGAAATTGCCTTGGAACTCCAAAACAATGGGCAATAGCTCATGAAAACGGCCATAAAATGCAAAAACTGCGAGTTTTTGGTCCTAACTCTCAAACATGTATTGGGTCTTACGGCCGTTGTGAATCTCCCCTGTACCCCAAAACTGTGGGCAATACCTCATGAAAACGGTCGTAAAAAGCGATAACCGTGAGTTTTGGTCGTCACTCTCAAACATGTATCGGGTCTTAATGTCATGATAAATCTCCCAGGAACCCAAAAATTGTGGGCAATAGCTCACGAAAATGTCCATAAAACGCGAGAACGATGAGTTTTTTGTCACAACTCTCAAACACGTATCAAGTCTTATGTTCGTTGTAAATATCCCTGGAATGCGAAAACTATGGGCAATAGTTCACGAAAACGGCCATAAAACGAGTGAACTGCGAGTTTTTGGTCCTAACTCTCAAACATGTATCGATTCGTTAGGTCGTTGTAAATCGTAGTGAAACCCCAAAACTGTGGGTAATATCCCATGAAAATGCCCATAAAACATGAAAATGATGATTTTTCGGTCATAACTCTCAAACATGTATCGGGTCTTACAATCATTCTAAATCTCCCTAGAACACCAAAACAGTGGGCAATAGCTCACAAAAACGTTCGTAAAACGCGAAAACAACCAGTTTTTGTTCATAACTCTCAACATTGTATCGAGTGTTACGAGCCATACAAATCGCCATGGAACCCCAAAAATGTGGGCAACAGCTCATGAAAATGGCCATAAAACGCGAAACCTACGGGGTTTTGGTCCTCGCTCTCAAACATGTATCGGGTCTTATGGGCCATGCAAATTGCCCTAGAAACCCAAAAAACAAGGCACTAGCTCATGAAAACGGCCATAAAACGCAAAAACTACGAGTTTCTGGTCCTAACTCTCAAACATATATCGGGTCTTATGGCCGTTGCAAATAACCCCTGAACCCCAAAACTGTGGGCAATAACTCATGAAAACGGTCGTAAAACGTGATAACCGTGAGTTTTTGGTCATAACTCTCAAACATGTACCGGGACTTACGATCGTTGTAAATTGCCCTGAAATCCCAAAACTGTGTGCAATAGCTCATGAAAATAGCCATAAAACGCGAAAACTATGAGTTTTTGGTCATAACTCTCAAACATGTGTCAGGTCTTACTGTTGTTATAAATCTCCCTGGAACCCTAAAATTGTGGGCAATATCTCATGAAAACTGCCATAAAATGCGAAACTTCGAGTTTTTGGTCCTAACTCTCAAACATGTATAGGGTTTTACGGGCCATGCAAATCGCCATAGAAACCCAAAACAATGGGCAATAGGTCATGAAAACGACCATAAAACGCGAAAATGGTAAGTTTTTGGTCCCAACTCTTAAACTTGCATCGGGTCTTACGAACTATGAAATTGCCTTGGAACTCCAAAACAATGGGCAATAGCTCATGAAAACGGCCATAAAATGCAAAAACTGCGAGTTTTTGGTCCTAACTCTCAAACATGTATTGGGTCTTACGGCCGTTGTGAATCTCCCCTGTACCCAAAACTGTGGGCAATAGCTCATGAAAACGGTCGTAAAACGCGATAACCGTGAGTTTTTGGTCATCACTCTCAAACATTTATCGGGTCTTACTGTCATGATAAATCTCCCAGTAACCCAAAAATTGTGGGCAATAGCTCACGAAAATGTCCATAAAACGCGAGAACGATGAGTTTTTTGTTACAACTCTCAAACACGTATCAAGTCTTATGTTCGTTGTAAATATCCCTGGAATGCGAAAACTATGGGCAATAGTTCACGAAAACGGCCATAAAACGGGTGAACTGCCAGTTTTTGGTCCTAACTCTCAAATATGTATCGATTCGTTAGGTCGTTGTAAATCGTAGTGAAACCCCAAAACTGTGGGTAATATCCCATGAAAATGCCCATAAAACATGAAAACGATGATTTTCGGCCATAACTCTCAAACATGTATCGGGTCTTACAATCATTCTAAATCTCCCTAGAACACCAAAATTGTGGGCAATAGCTCACAAAAACGTTCGTAAAACGCGAAAACAACCAGTTTTTGTTCATAACTCTCAACATGTATCGAGTGTTACGAGCCATACAAATCGCCATGGAACCCAAAAATGTGGGCAACAGCTCATGAAAATGGCCATAAAACGCGAAACCTACGGGTTTTTGGTCCTCGCTCTCAAACATGTATCGGGTCTTATGGGCCATGCAAATTGCCCTAGAAACCCAAAAAAACTAGGCACTAGCTCATGAAAACGGCCATAAAACGCAAAAACTACGAGTTTCTGGTCCTAACTCTCAAACATATATCGGGTCTTATGGCCGTTGCAAATAACCCTGAACCCCAAAACTGTGGGCAATAACTCATGAAAACGGTTGTAAAACGTGATAACCGTGAGTTTTTGGTCGTAACTCTCAAACATGTATCGGGACTTACGATCGTTGTAAATTGCCCTGAAATCCCAAAACTGTGTGCAATAGCTCATGAAAATAGCCATAAAACGCGAAAACGATGAGTTTTTGGTCATAACTCTCAAACATGTATCAGGTCTTACTGTTGTTATAAATCTCCCCGGAACCCTAAAATTGTGGGCAATATCTCATGAAAACGGCCATAAAATGCGAAACATTGAGTTTTTGGTTCTAACTCTCAAACATGTATAGGGTTTTACGGGCCATGCAAATCGCCCTAGAAACCCAAAACAATGGGAAATAGGTCATGAAAACGACCATAAAACGCGAAAACGATAAGTTTTTGGTCCTAACTCTTAAACTTGCATCGGGTCTTACGAACTATGAAATTGCCTTGGAACTCCAAAACAATGGGCAATAGCTCATGAAACGGCCATAAAAATGCAAAAAATGCGAGTTTTGGTCTAACTCTTAAACTTGCATCGGTCTTACGAACTATGAAATTGCCTTGGAACGCCAAAACAATGGAAATAGCTCATGAAAACGTCCATATAATGCAAAAACTGCGAGTTTTTGGTCCTAACTCTCAAACATGTATTGGGTCTTACGGACGTTGTAATCTCCCCTATACCCCAAAATTGTGGGCAATAGCTCATGAAAATGGTCGTAAAACGCGATAACCGTGAGTTTTTGGTCGTCACTCTCAAACATGTATCGGGTCTTACTGTCATGATAAATCTCCCTGGAACCCAAAAATTGTGGGCAATAGCTCACGAAAATGTCCATAAAACGCGAGAACGATGAGTTTTTTGTGACAACTCTCAAACACGTATCAAGTCTTATGTTTGTTGTAAATATCCCTGGAATGCGAAAACTATGGGCAATAGTTCACGAAAACGGCCATAAAACGAGTGAACTGCGAGTTTTTGTCCTAACTCTCAAACATGTATCGATTCGTTAGGTCGTTGTAAATCGTAGTGAAAACCCCAAAACTGTGGGTAATATCCCATGAAAATGCCCATAAAACATGAAAACGATGATTTTTCGGTCATAACTCTCAAACATGTATCGGGTCTTACAATCATTCTAAATCTCCCTAGAACACCAAAACAGTGGGCAATAGCTCACAAAAACGTTCGTAAAACGCGAAAACAGCCAGTTTTTGTTCATAACTCTCAACCATGTATCGAGTCTTACGAGCCATACAAATCGCCATGGAACCCCAAAAATGTGGGCAACAGCTCATGAAAATGGCCATAAAACGCGAAACCTACGGGTTTTTGGTCCTCGCTCTCAAACATGTATCGGGTCTTATGGGCCATGCAAATTGCCCTAGAAACCCAAAAAACTAGGCACTAGCTCATGAAAACGGCCATAAAACGCGAAAACTACGAGTTTCTGGTCCTAACTCTCAAACATATATCGGGTCTTATGGCGGTTGCAAATAACCCCTGAACCCCAAAATTGTGGGCAATAACTCATGAAAACGGTCCTAAAACGTGATAACCGTGAGTTTTTGGTCGTAACTCTCAAACATGTATCGGGACTTACGATCGTTGTAAATTGCCCTGAAATCCCAAAACTGTGTGCAATAGCTCATGAAAATAGCCATAAAACGCGAAAACGATGAGTTTTTGGTCATAACTCTCAAACATGTATCAGGTCTTACTGTTGTTATAAATCTCCCTGGAACCCTAAAATTGTGGGCAATATCTCATGAAAACGGCCATATAATGCGAAACTTCGAGTTTTTGGTCCTAACTCTCAAACATGTATAGGGTTTTACGGGCCATGCAAATCGCCATAGAAACCCAAAACAATGGGCAATAGGTCATGAAAACGACCATAAAACGCGAAAATGGTAAGTTTTTTGTCCCAACTCTTAAACTTGCATCGGGTCTTACGAACTATGAAATTGCCTTGGAACTCCAAAACAATGGGCAATAGCTCATGAAAACGGCCATAAAATGCAAAAACTGCGAGTTTTGGTCCTAACTCTCAAACATGTATTGGGTCTTACGGCCGTTGTAAATCTCCCCTGTACCCCAAAACTGTGGGCAATAGCTCATGAAAACGGTCGTAAAATGCGATAACCGTGAGTTTTTGGTCGTCACTCTCAAACATGTATCGGGTCTTAATGTCATGATAAATCTCCCTGGAACCCAAAATTGTGGGCAATAGCTCACGAAAATGTCCATAAAACGCGAGAACGATGAGTTTTTTTGTCACAACTCTCAAACACGTATCAAGTCTTATGTTCGTTGTAAATATCCCTGGAATGCGAAAACTATGGGCAATAGTTCACGAAAACGGCCATAAAACGAGTGAACTGCGAGTTTTTGGTCCTAACTCTCAAACATGTATCGATTCGTTAGGTCGTTGTAAATCGTAGTGAAACCCCAAAACTGTGGGTAATATCCCATGAAAATCCCATAAAACATGAAAACGATGATTTTTCGGTCATAACTCTCAAACATGTATCGGGTCTTACAATCATTCTAAATCTCCCTAGAACACCAAAACTGTGGGCAATAGCTCACAAAAACGTTCGTAAAACGCGAAAACAACCAGTTTTTGTTATAACTCTCAACCATGTATCGAGTCTTACGAGCCATACAAATCGCCATGGACCCCAAAAATGTGGGCAACAGCTCATGAAAATGGCCATAAAACGCGAAACCTACGGGTTTTTGGTCCTCGCTCTCAAACATGTATCGGGTCTTATGGGCCATGCAAATTGCCCTAGAAACCCAAAAAACTAGGCACTAGCTCATGAAAACGGCCATAAAACGCAAAAACTACGAGTTTCTGGTCCTAACTCTCAAACATATATCGGGTCTTATGGCCGTTGCAAATAACCCCTGAACCCCAAAACTGTGGGCAATAACTCATGAAAACGGTCGTAAAACGTGATAACCGTGAGTTTTTGGTTGTAACTCTCAAACATGTATCGGGACTTACGATCGTTGTAAATTGCCCTGAAATCCCAAAACTGTGTGCAATAGCTCATGAAAATAGCCATAAAACGCGAAAATGATGAGTTTTTGGTCATAACTCTCAAACATGTGTCAGGTCTTACTGTTGTTATAAATCTCCCCGGAACCCTAAAATTGTGGGCAATATCTCATGAAAACGGCCATAAAATGCGAAACATTGAGTTTTTGGTTCTAACTCTCAAACATGTATAGGGTTTTACGGGCCATGCAAATCGCCCTAGAAACCCAAAACAATGGGAAATAGGTCACGAAAAGACCATAAAACGCGAAAACGATAAGTTTTTGTCCCAACTCTTAAACTTGCATCGGGTCTTACGAACTATGAAATTGCCTTGGAACTCCAAAACAATGGGCAATAGCTCATGAAACGGCCATAAAATGCAAAAACTGCGAGTTTTTGGTCCTAACTCTTAAACTTGCATCGGGTCTTACGAACTATGAAATTGCCTTGGAACGCCAAAACAATGGGAAATAGCTCATGAAAACGTCCATATAATGCAAAAACTGCGAGTTTTTGGTCCTAACTCTCAAACATGTATTGGGTCTTACGGACGTTGTAAATCTCCCCTATACCCCAAAATTGTGGGCAATAGCTCATGAAAATGGTCGTAAAACGCGATAACCGTGAGTTTTTGGTCGTCACTCTCACACATGTATCGGGTCTTACTGTCATGATAAATCTCCCTAGAACCCAAAAATTGTGGGCAATAACTCACGAAAATGTTCATAAAACGCGAGAACGATGAGTTTTTTGTCACAACTCTCAAACATGTATCAAGTCTTATGTTTGTTGTAAATATCCCTGGAATGCGAAAACTATGGGCAATAGTTCACGAAAATGGCCATAAAACGAGTGAACTGCGAGTTTTTTGTCCTAACTCTCAAACATGTATCGATTCGTTAGGTCGTTGTAAATCGTAGTGAAACCCCAAAAACTGTGGGTAATATCCCATGAAAATGCCCATAAAACATGAAAACGATGATTTTTCGGTCATAACTCTCAACATGTATCGGGTCTTACAATCATTCTAAATCTCCCTAGAACACCAAAACAGTGGGCAATAGCTCACAAAAACGTTCGTAAAACGCGAAAACAACCAGTTTTTGTTCATAACTCTCAACCATGTATCGAGTCTTACGAGCCATACAAATCGCCATGGAACCCCAAAAATGTGGGCAACAGCTCATGAAAATGGCCATAAAACGCGAAACCTACGGGTTTTTGGTCCTCGCTCTCAAACATGTATCGGGTCTTATGGGCCATGCAAATTGCCCTAGAACCCAAAAAACTAGGCACTAGCTCATGAAAACGGCCATAAAACGCGAAAACTACGAGTTTCTGGTCCTAACTCTCAAACATATATCGGGTCTTATGGCGGTTGCAAATAACCCTGAACCCCAAAATTGTGGGCAATAACTCATGAAAACGGTCCTAAAACGTGATAACCGTGAGTTTTTGGTCGTAACTCTCAAACATGTATCGGGATTTACGATCGTTGTAAATTGCCCTGAAATCCCAAAACTGTGTGCAATAGCTCATGAAAATAGCCATAAAACGCGAAAACGATGAGTTTTTGGTCATAACTCTCAACATGTATCAGGTCTTACTGTTGTTATAAATCTCCCTGGAACCCTAAAATTGTGGGCAATATCTCATGAAAACGGCCATAAAATGCGAAACTTCGAGTTTTTGGTCCTAACTCTCAAACATGTATAGGGTTTTACGGGCCATGCAAATCCCTAGAAACCCAAAACAATGGGCAATAGGTCATGAAAACGACCATAAAACGCGAAAACGATAAGTTTTTTTGTCCTAACTCTTAAACTTGCATCGGGTCTTACGAACTATGAAATTGCCTTGGAACTCCAAAACAATGGGCAATAGCTCATGAAAACGGCCATAAAATGCAAAAACTGCGAGTTTTGGTCCTAACTCTCAAACATGTATTGGGTCTTACGGCCGTTGTAAATCTCCCCTGTACCCCAAAACTGTGGGCAATAGCTCATGAAAACGGTCGTAAAACGCGATAACCGTGAGTTTTTGGTCGTCACTCTCAAACATGTATCGGGTCTTACTGTCATGATAAATCTCCCTGGAACCCAAAAATTGTGGGCAATAGCTCACGAAAATGTCCATAAAACGCGAGAACGATGAGTTTTTGTCACAACTCTCAAACACGTATCAAGTCTTATGTTCGTTGTAAATATCCCTGGAAGCGAAAACTATGGGCAATAGTTCACGAAAACGGCCATAAAACGAGTGAACTGCGAGTTTTTGGTCCTAACTCTCAAACATGTATCGATTCGTTAGGTCGTTGTAAATCGTAGTGAAACCCCAAAACTGTGGGTAATATCCCATGAAAATGCCCATAAAACATGAAAACGATGATTTTTCGGTCATAACTCTCAAACATGTATCGGGTCTTACAATCATTCTAAATCTCCCTAGAACACCAAAACTGTGGGCAATAGCTCACAAAAACGTTCGTAAAACGCGAAAACAACCAGTTTTTGTTGTATACTCTCAACCATGTATCGAGTCTTACGAGCCATACAAATCGCCATGGAACCCCAAAAATGTGGGCAACAGCTCATGAAAATGGCCATAAAACGCGAAACCTACGTTTTTTGGTCCTCGCTCTCAAACATGTATCGGGTCTTATGGGCCATGCAAATTGCCCTAGAAACCCAAAAACTAGGCACTAGCTCATGAAAACGGCCATAAAACGCGAAAACTACGAGTTTTTGGTCCTAACTCTCAAACATATATCGGGTCTTATGGCCGTTGCAAATAACCCTCAACCCCAAAACTGTGGGCAATAACTCATGAAAACGGTCGTAAAATGTGATAACCGTGAGTTTTTGGTCGTAACTCTCAAACATGTACCGGGACTTACGATCGTTGTAAATTGCCCTGAAATCCCAAAACTGTGTGCAATAGCTCATGAAAATAGCCATAAAACGCGAAAACGATGAGTTTTTGGTCATAACTCTCAAACATGTATCAGGTCTTACTGTTGTTATAAATCTCCCTGGACCCTAAAATTGTGGGCAATATCTCATGAAAACGGCCATAAAATGCGAAACTTCGAGTTTTTGGTCCTAACTCTCAAACATGTATAGGGTTTACGGGCCATGCAAATCGCCCTAGAAACCCAAAACAATGGGCAATAGGTCATGAAAACGCATAAAAATGCGAAAATGGAGTTTTTGGTCCTAACTCTTAAACTTGCATCGGGTCTTACGAACTATGAAATTGCCTTGGAACTCCAAAACAATGGGAATAGCTCATGAAAACGGCCATAAAATGCAAAAACTGCGAGTTTTTGGTCCTAACTCTCAAACATGTATTGGGTCTGACGGCCGTTGTAAATCTCCCCTATACCCCCAAACTGTGGGCAATAGCTCATGAAAACGGTCGTAAAACGCGATAACCGTGAGTTTTGGTCGTCACTCTCAAACATGTATCGGGTCTTACTGTCATGATAAATCTCCCAGGAACCCAAAAATTGTGGGCAATAGCTCACGAAAATGTCCATAAAACGCGAGAACGATGAGTTTTTTTGTCACAACTCTCAAACACGTATCAAGTCTTATGTTCGTTGTAAATATCCCTGGAATGCGAAAACTATGGGCAATAGTTCACGAAAACGGCCATAAAACGAGTGAACTGCGAGTTTTTGGTCCTAACTCTCAAACATGTATCGATTCGTTAGGTCGTTGTAAATCGTAGTGAAACCCCAAAACTGTGGGTAATATCCCATGAAAATGCTCATAAAACATGAAAACGATGATTTTTCGGTCATAACTCTCAAACATGTATCGGGTCTTACAATCATTCTAAATCTCCCTAGAACACCAAAACTGTGGGCAATAGCTCACAAAAACGTTCGTAAAACGCGAAAACAACCAGTTTTTTTCATAACTCTCAACATGTATCGAGTCTTACGAGCCATACAAATCGCCATGGAACCCCAAAAATGTGGGCAACAGCTCATGAAAATGGCCATAAAACGCGAAACCTACGGGTTTTTGGTCCTCGCTCTCAAACATGTATCGGGTCTTATGGCCATGCAAATTGCCCTAGAAACCCAAAAAACTAGGCACTAGCTCATGAAACGGCCAAAAAACGCGAAAACTACGAGTTTCTGGTCCTAACTCTCAAACATATATCGGGTCTTATGGCCGTTGCAAATAACCCCTGAACCCAAAACTGTGGGCAATAACTCATGAAAACGGTCGTAAAACGTGATAACCGTGAGTTTTTGGTCGTAACTCTCAACATGTATCGGGACTTACGATCGTTGTAAATCCCTGAAATCCCAAATGTGTGCAATAGCTCATGAAAATAGCCATAAAACGCGAAAACGATGAGTTTTTTGGTCATAACTCTCAAACATGTATCAGGTCTTACTGTTGTTATAAATCTCCCCGGAACCCTAAAATTGTGGGCAATATCTCATGAAAACGGCCATAAAATGCGAAACTTTCGAGTTTTTGGTCCTAACTCTCAAACATGTATAGGGTTTTACGGGCCATGCAAATCGCCCTAGAAACCCAAAACCATGGGCAATAGGTCATGAAAACGACCATAAAACGCGAAAACGATAAGTTTTTGGTCCTAACTCTTAAACTTGCATCGGGTCTTACGAACTATAAATTGCCTTGGAACTCCAAAACAATGGGCAATAGCTCATGAAACGGCCATAAATGCAAAAACTGCGAGTTTTTGGTCCTAACTCTCAAACATGTAT